>JAXCGZ010009500.1:42500-45000 GCA_037179515.1 Halocaridina rubra
TATATATATATATATATATATATGCATATGCACACACAAACATAAACACACACACACACACACACACACACACATATATATATATATATATATATATATATATATATATATATATATATATATATATATATATATATATATGTGTGTGTGTGTGTGTGTGTGTGTGTGTGTGTGTGTGTGTGTGTGTGTGTAATTACCTAATTGCAATTACCTAATTGTGTTTACGGGAAAGAGCCCAAAGCTCGTATCTTACAGTCTCCTCATCGGTTCCATTTTAGACTTAGTGATACTTATCATACCTGTCCTTAAAACTATGTATTGAGATAGCATTAACTACCTCCTCGCTTAGCCAATTCCAATTATCAACTACTCTTACACTGAAAAAGTATTTCCTTACATCCTGCAAAGAAGTTTTCTTACCAAGCTTCAAACTATGACCTCTAGTTTTAGAGCCAGCCATATCAAAATATCGATCCCTATCCACTCTATCATAACCATGAAGAAATTTAAAGACTGTCACCATATCCCCCCTCAATCTTCTAGCTTCGAGTGATGGTAAGTCTAATTCTCTCAGCCTCTTATCATAACTGAGATTGCGTATTTTTGGCACCAGTTTCGTGGCATGTCTTTGAACTTTTTCAAGCTTAGCTATGTGCTTTTTTAAGTGTGGATTCCAAAAGGGGGCTGCATATTCGAGTTTTGGCCTCACATAGTTTACATATATATTTCTGAACATTTCCTTGTCCATGTGCCTGAAGGCTACCCTTACATTTGATAAGAATGCATATGCTGTCCTTACAATGCCATTTATATGTATTTCTGGAGACAAATCTGCCAGTATGTTTACTCCTAGATCTCTCTCATTTTCTGTCTCTTGAAGTTGTACTCCAGCCACCGAGTAGTCAAGCTTGAGCCTTCTTGCACTTGTACCCGTTCTCATTACCTTACATTTTGAAGTATTGAATTTCATTAGCCACTTTTCTGACCACTCATGCAGATTATTTAGATCCTCCTGAAGTTCTCTACCATTGTTCTCGTTTCTACTTTCTTCACAATCTTTGCATCATCTGCAAACATATTCATGAATGAATTTACAGACTCTGGTAGGTCATTTACATATACAAGGAACAAAAGTGGCCCTAAAACTGAACCCTGTGGAACTCAATTACTAACTCTTCTCCATTCAGACACTGAGTGTCTTACTCTAACCCTCTGTTCCCTTCCTTCTAAGTAAGTTTTTATCCATTCTAAAACATTTCCACCTATTCTAGCAATTGCTTGTAGCTTCCTAATAAGTTTCCTATGTGGAACAGTGTCAAACGCTTTCTGGAAGTCTAGGAATATGCAATCTGCCCAGCGCTCTCTTTCCTGTAAGATTCGGCTTACCTCATCATAAAATTCTAATAAATTTGCTACTGTTGATCTACCTTCTCTGAAGCCATGTTGCCTCACTGACAAAAAGTTGAAGGATTCCAAGTGAAGAGAGATATGTTTCCTTAGTAGTTTCTCCATAACTTTGCAAACTATGCTGGTCAAGGAAACTGGTCTATAGTTCAGAGCCGTATCCCTCCTTCCCTTTTTGAAGATAGGTATCACATTTGCTTGTTTCCAGCATCTTGGAATCTCCCCTGACTTCAGTGACTTTTTAAATATGATACTTAGTGCCACTGATATTGAGTTTGCGCATTTTTAAGCACATGAGGGTATATGTCATCAGGACCTGTAGCTTCATGAACATCTAAATCCATCAGCGCTTTGCATAACTCTGTGGCTGTAAGGTTGATGTTCTCTAATACCGACCCTTGAGCTTCTATCTCTGCAATCTGAGGGGGTGGGGTATTTTCTACTGTAAATACTGACTGCAACTCCTTGTTCAATTCTTTGCAGATCTCTTCATCCGTCTCGGTGATGCTTCCATCCGCTCTCTTTAGCCTTAAAACCTGTTCTTTTACCTTCAATTTTCCTCTGATAAAGCTGTGGAAAAGCTTGGGATTTTCTTTAGCCTTCCTGGTGATGTCCCTCTCATAGTCTCTCTCTACCTCTCTCCTTTTACTTAGGTAGTCATTTCTTGCTCTTTTGTAGGTGTGCCAGGCATTTATGTTTTTTCTCCTCCTATACCTTTTCCAGCATTTGTCTCTCCACTCCTTAGCTCTTTTACACCCATTATCGAACCATTTCTCTCTGGCATGGATTACACCTATTTTGTTGGCAGGTATGCAGCAATCTACTATCTTCCCATATTTCTCACAAAAGATGTTATACATTTCTTGTACAGATTTGTTGTAAAATAAGGTTTTCCAGTCAAAAACTGCAAAAAGCTCATTTATTTTGATGTAATCTCCTTTCGGATAGTTCCTCCTCATGTCTTCAGTGCCTCTACTCTCAGGTAGAATATCTTCAATGATATACTCCATCAACAACACACAGTGGTCACTCTTTCCAATTGGTGGTTCATACTCAAATTTTTCAATATCCAACACGTTATCTGTGAATACTAGAT
>JAXCGZ010009500.1:50000-57500 GCA_037179515.1 Halocaridina rubra
AAGCAAAAGAAAAAAAAAGTGCGTCTAATAATCCGCGACATACAGCAGCCTAAAATTTTCTGTAGCATAAACTCAATATATCACAATTTATACACACACATACACAGAGGCATCACATTACCTACTTTTTTGTGTAAATTGGGGAGAGCTCTTACAGCCGTTCACCTAATCCTGTGGTGCCATATATTGTTAAAATCAATATCCTTCCCATTTATATTAACTTGATAGGTAGTTTGATACACGAAATTATTGAATAATTAAATGAATACGAAAAATACACTGTCAACAGTACTGAGTTAAGTTGCCAATTACCACAGCTGTCTTATTTTTTCCTTTTGCTTTCTCTTTTATTTTTTTTATTTTGCATGAACTGAGTTAAATACAAATTCTGATCCTGTGACAACATACCTTGGTTAGCAAGTGATTAACATTTTTTTTGTTAAATGGCCAGTTTATCAGTTAAGAAGAATATATAGAAGAAACAGGTGGGTGTCTCCTCAGATACAAATTCGAATTTTCCTTCAAGTGGACTTTTGTTTTGCGTTTTTTTCCCTTAAATTACCAAAGTCAAACATTAAGTTAGAGTGTGTGTTATCAGAAAAGAGATGGATCGAGTAACTAGACAGTACTCATATGAAGATATAGAAATTCTGTGTGAAGCTTAAATAGAAGCTTTTCTCTCTTTTTTCCTTCTTATTCTCTCTATATTCTGTGGAAGGGAAAACATGAAGATGAGGCCATCTCTGTTCTAAACCCCCCCTCCAATGGTCAGGGGAGGGGTGGTAGAGGATCTCCAGGGGATGTAGCAGGAGGAGGAGTAGCTGTTAGGAGATTAAAACTGAAAGTCAAGGAATTAGAGACAATGGTTATAAGCCTTGATGATAAAATTCGGAATATGGATAGAGAAATGAAAGAGAATGAAACACTCAGAGAGGAAATACGATGTTTGGAGGAAGAAAATAAAGCACAAGGACATGAGAGAAAAGAACTAGAAAAACGAATAAAGAAGCTGGAAGGGGAAAAGAGTGAACTAGAAGCCAGAATTTCTAAACAAGAAAATAACAACAAACAGCTGAATGACAACCTAAATGAATTAAATGTTAGTTCACTGCTCTCTTCTGAGAGAGAAGAGATTGCAGCGTGGAATGTCCAGATTAAGGAAAACATTAAAGTTTAAAAAAGAGTATCAGGAGCTGAATACGGAACATGATGCCATGAAAACTTCCTTTGCTGATGCACAAAGGGGGACGTGGCAGTAAAAGAGGCTGTGAAGGTGGTGGCACTGGAAAACATAAAAACAGATGACCATAAAGAAACAGTGATAACAAAAATGAAAGAGGTTGCGATGGACAGTGCATATCCACTGATTAAACAGGCAATTGATAAATGAAGACAGTAGTACTCTCAGGCATAAGCGAATCCCAGGAGCCAAGATGACAGGGGAGACTTGAAGAAAATTAAGCCAGGGTTGTAGACCTGATAAGAAAACTTGGAGTAGTTTGTGGTCCTGATGATATTGTAACCATTCACCAGAGAGGAAAAGAAGAGACCAACAAAAGTAACCGTCGAGAGAGGGAACACATATAGAGATATATTGATGAGGAAGAAAGTCTAAAAGACCTTCAAGAATTCAAAGAATTGTTCATTAGTCGACACAGAACACAGGAAGAGATGGAAAGGATCAAAAACTTGTTACAAGAGGCTAGATGGTTAAATGAGAAAAGAAATGGAGAAGAGAAGAAAAATTTTCATTTCAGAGTTCTTCCAGACAAAGGGGAGATAAAGAAGATAATGACAGAAGATCAGGGGATGAGGCCTCATTAAGAATGCTATACACAGATCCTGATGGATTAGCTGGTAAGGCAGAAGATTAAAAGATGGGATTCACAACAGTAAGGCAGATATAGTAACAGTTACAGAGAATAAGTTGAGTGAGGACATAAACAGAGTCACAGTTTTTCCTAAGGGCTTCAGAATATTAAGGGTTGAAAGATCTGAGAGGACTGGTGGAGGGATAGCACTACTCATAAGTGAAAGGATTCAGGTTGAAGAAATAAACTTGGCTATGGAAAGTGAGTTCAAGGAAGTTCTTGTTGCTCTCATAAATACTGAGTCAGAGAGCATTATAATAGCTGATGTATATAACCCACCAAGGAATCAACATAAACTAGAAGTTTATGAGGAAAGTCATATTGGTACTATTGAAGTCATAAACTCAGTTGTTAACATGGCACGGAAGAGAAAATGTAGGATTTTGATTATGGGAGATTTTAATCATAAAGAGATAGATTGGATAAATCTTGACCCACACAGTGGTGAGGACTCATTCAGGGCAAGATTCCTAGATTGCCTACAAGGGAATTTCCTACACCAACATATACTGAACAAAAGTCACTGGAGTCAGGGGAGATTCCAAGATGCTGGAAACAAATGAACGTAATACCTATCTTCAAAAAGGGAAGGAGGGATACGGCTCTAAACTATAGACCAGTTTCCTTAACCAGCATAGTTTGCAAAGTTATGGAGTAAGTACTAAGGAAACATATCTCTCTTCACTTGGAATCCTTCAACTTTTTGAGGGCTTGGCAGATTGCATGTTCCTAGACTTCCAGAAAGCATTTGACATTGTCCCACGTGGGAGACTTATTAAGAAGCTGCAGGCAATGCCTAGAATAGGTAGAATTGTCATTTGAATGGATAAAAACTTTCTTAGAAGGAAGGGAACAGAGGCTTAGAGTAAGACACCCAGTGTCTGAATGGAGAAGAGTTAGTAGGGGAGTTCTACAGTGTTCAGTTTTAGGGCCACTTTTGTTCCTTGTATATGTAAATGACCTACCAGAGTCTGCAAGTTCATTCATGAATATGTTTACAGATGAAGCATAGATCGAGATGAAAGTAAGAAACGAGAACAATGGTAGAAAACTTCAGGAAGATCTAAATAGTCTGCATGAGTGGTCAGAGAAGTAGCTAATGAAATTCAATACTTCAAAATGTAAGGTAACGAGAATGTGTACAAGTGCAAGAAGGCCCAAGCTTGACTACTCGGTGGCTGGAGTACAACTTCAAGAGACAGAAAATGAGAGAGATCTAGGAGTAAACTTACTGGCAGATT
The DNA here is from genome assembly GCA_037179515.1 of Halocaridina rubra. Taxonomy (NCBI): domain Eukaryota; kingdom Metazoa; phylum Arthropoda; class Malacostraca; order Decapoda; family Atyidae; genus Halocaridina; species Halocaridina rubra. The sequence continues at coordinate 53,113 of JAXCGZ010009500.1, forward strand.
TGTCTCCAGAAACACATATAAATGGCATAGTAAGGGCAGCATATGCATTCTTATCAAATGTAAGGGTAGCCTTGAGGCACATGGACAAGGAAATGTTTAGAAATATTTATGTAACCTATGTGAGGCCAAAACTCGAATATGCAGCCCCCTTTTGGAATCCGCACTTGAAAAAGCACATAGCTAAGCTTGAAAAAGTTCAAAGACATGCCACGAAGCTGGTGCCAGAAATACGCAATCTCAGTTATGATGAGAGGCTGAGGGAATTAGACTTACCATCACTCGAAGCTAGAAGAGTGAGGGGGGATATGGTGACAGTCTTTAAATTCCTTCATGGTTATGATAGAGTGGATAGGGATCGATATTTTGATATGGCTGGCTCTAGAACTAGAGGTCATAGTTTGAAGCTTCGTAAGAAAACTTCTTTGCAGGATGTAAGGAAATACTTTTTCAGTGTAAGAGTAGTTGATAATTGGAATTGGCTAAGCGAGGAGGTAGTTAACGCTATCTGAATCCATAGTTTTAAGGACAGGTATGATAAGTATCACTAAGTCTAAAATGGAACCGATGAGGAGACGGGAAGATACGAGCTTTGGGCTCTTTCCCGTAAACACAATTAGGTAATCACAATTAGGTAATCACACATACACACACACAAAGAGACTTCAACAGTCCCCTAATGATAAATGAAAATATGATATGAATTAAATGAGCATTAATAAATTGCATACTTTAATCAACAGTCTACATCAGTAATAACATATAAGTATAAAGATTCAATAAATAAATAAAAAACAAATAAAAAATAAGGAAACACAATCAGAAAAAAAATAAAAAAAGAAGTTAGTGATGAACATATATTTTATCATCATGTGTCCTCTACAGGCATTGGTAAAGCTGAGCACCTATAAACACTTGTATACACAGACATGCGTGCGACACATACATACATACATACATACATACATACATACATACATACATACATGCATACATACATACATACATACATACAAGCGTATATATATATATATATATATATATATATATATATATATATATATATATATATATATATATATATATATATATATATATATATAGGGTGTCATTAAGGCTCTTTAGAATTTAAAAATATATAGCAAAAGCCATTGATGAGATATCTCATTCAAATTTGTTCTATGTACTCCGCAGTTATCAAAATTTCCAGTCACATTGCATTTGGGTATTTCAGGTACCCTGTTGATGAAAGAGGTACTGTTAAATGAACCCCTAAATAAATAACTACTTCTCAAGAAAAGGCACAATGTGTGTCATGGTTTATTGAAACAAAATCGGATTCGCAGACTCAGCAAAACTACAGAACTAAGTATGGAAGAGATCCACCGTCACATCCGTCAATTCATGCATGGCCAAAGAAATTTATGGAGACAGGGACAGTGTTGGATAAAGGGAGGAGTGGATGACCAAGAACATTTGAGGAAAACATCGATCGTGTAAGATAAGCCTTTGATCGTTCTCCTACACAGTCCATCCGTACCGCTGCCAGACACTTACAGCTACCACGTTAAACGGTGCACCAAGTCATACACAAGAACTTTCGATTGTACGCTTACCCACCCAACTATACTACTTACAAAGTGCAACTCATACGCACTCGAGGCAAATGATAAACCAAGACGAAAAGAGTTTGCAGATAACATGTTGGAACAAATTTCTGAAGATGTAACGTTCCTCAACCGAGATTGTTTTAGCGATGAGGCAACCTTTCATGTTCAGGGAAACTGAACACACATAATATGAGAGTCTGGAGATCAGAACATCCCCCATGTGACTAGGGAACATCACCGAGATAGTCCAGAAGGTGAATGTGTGGTGTGGGATCATGTGCAATCGAATCATTGGTCCCTTTTTCTTCAACGAGACGTCAGTTACTGCAGATGTTTACCTTGACCTTTTGACTGAATATGTGGCACCAGAACTAGATGACCTTCAACAAACCATCATTTTCCAGCAAGATAGTGCACCACCACATTGGGTACTGCATGTTCGTGGGTTCCCAAATCAAACATTTCCAGACCGGTGGATTGGAAGGGTTGGCCCAATTCCCTAGCCACCTTGTTCACCAGATATCACTCCCCTGGACTTCTTTCTATGGGCTTATGTTAAATATATGGTGTATCGAACAAAGATACAGGACATCACTGTTCTCAAGCAAAAGATCACTGATGCCATTGATACCATTGTTGAGGCTATGCTACAGCGAAATGACAAGAGATCGAGTACACTTTTGATATGCTTCATGCAACTAATGGTGCCCATATAGAGGTGTATTGAGGGGGAAAAAAATCCAATATCTACTCATTTTGTAATAATTTCCACAAATTTGTCTGTTAATTTTCTTTTGTAATATATTTGTTTTAATTGTAAAGAGACTTTAAGGACACCCTTATATATATATATATATATATATATATATATATATATATATATATATATATATATATATATATATATATAATGGACTTAATATCAGTTATAAGGGTGATGGCCAAGTCAAAGCACACACCCAGTAACCAGGAAACCACATACACGAATTAATTAAAAAAATGATAAAATTGATTTAAATTATTCCTTAGCTTCAAGGAGACAAGAGGCGAAGTTATAATATTAAAAGGATATAAAACTTTCAATACATAAGTGATTTCAAGGTTAATTATTCCTTGTTATAACTTATAAATTATACTAATACGTAAGTTAATATGTTAATCTTTCCGTTAATCTTATCATAAATGTAACAAGATCAAAATAAGTAATCCTTGAAACATTATACAAAATTTAACAGAAATTATCATACCGATCTGAAAATTTTGAAATATATTTAGAATAAAATGTGTTAACCTCAAAATAGATATCAAACAGATATTACCAATTCACCGATAAAGTTTTGAAAATATATTTAACAAAGATTAACATAACACTTGAACCTCACACTGTGTAAAATATCCTTGACGCTATGTGATTAGCATATACTTGAACCTCAAATAATATATAACAAATTAACATCGCCTTTGATATGCTATAATATATTTAACACAGATCAAAGTGTTATCCTTGGAACCTTATCTTATTTACTATATATATATATATATATATATATATATATATATATATATATATATATATATATATATATATATATATATATATATATATATATGAGAAAGTACAAACTGTAAGCATACAACACTAAATGGTAAGGAAGCCCATCAGTAAAACACATAGAAAAAATAACGCTATATTTTGGGTCCTAACTAGACCCCTTCTCAAGCACAAGTGAGTGTAAAATCACTCACTTGTGCTTGAGAAGGGGTCCAGATAGGACCCGAAACAAAGCGTTATTTTTCTATGTGTTGGACTGATTAGCTTCCTTACCATATATATATATATATATATATATATATATATATATATATATATATATATATATATATATATATATATATATATATATATTCTTAATGTATATTCTTCTTAATATATATTACCAAGGTAATATATATATATATATATATATATATATATATATATATATATATATATATATATATATATATATATATATATATATATATATATATATATATATATATATATATATATATATATATATTAAGAAGAATATATATTAAGAAGAAGAGGAAAAAGAGGGAGAAGAAAAGATGGGAAGAGAAGGAGAAAAGAACGATAACGAGGACAAGGAGGAGGAGGAGGAGGAGGAAGAGGAGGAGGAGGAGAAAAAAGGAGAAGAGGAAAGATGACGAGATATAGAAGAAGAAGAAAATGAAGAAGACATAACCTAATTTCTGAAAAGTTAGTCTATTAGGCTGGCGTCACACATAGCCAAAATTCCCCACCCGACTCTTAAACCGTCTAAAGACGGAATCCTCCCGGCAGCAATGACGTCATTACGATAATCGGGTGTAATTTTTCGTCTGCGTATGACGGAATCCTAACGGCCCTACGTAGTTTAAAAAAATCGAGGGGGTCCTGAACCGTCGTGGAGGGCCTACGATAATTGGCTGCTGCACCCAATAATCTCCGTGATTCGGAAGACCAAATCAGTCGTAGAAGACTGCGTATGACGGGTAAGATCGATCTTCTTGATAGTACGCGGGCGTAGGAGAAGGTGTACGCCCGCGTACAATCCAGAGGATCGATCCTACCCGGCGTACGCAGTTCTCCGGGTCTGGAACCGTTAAAAATTTTAAAATTCGCTTATACGTCTGGCAGCGCAGTACGAAAAGACAGCGCGCGCATGCGTGGTCTCATTTCTGACACCCCAGTCCTGGGCGTTCAGTTTTCCTGCTCCAAATATATAAATCAGGGTT
>JAXCGZ010009500.1:60000-75000 GCA_037179515.1 Halocaridina rubra
ATATATATATATATATATATATATATATATATATATATATATATATATATATATATATATATATACGTGTGTGTGTGTGTGTGTGTGTGTGTGTGTGTGTGTGTGATTACCTAATTGTGATTACCTAATTGTGTTTACGGGAAAGAGCCCAAAGTTCGTATCTTCCCGTCTCCTCATCGGTTCCATTTTATACTTAGTGATACTTATCATACCTGTCCTTAAAACTATGGATTCAGATAGCATTAACTACCTCCTCGCTTAGCCAATTCCAATTATCAACTACTCTTACACTGAAAAAGTATTTCCTTACATCCTGCAAACAAGTTTTCTTACCAAGCTTCAAACTATGACCTCTAGTTCTAGAGCCAGCCATATCAAAATATCGATCCCTATCCACTCTATCATAACCATGAAGGAATTTAAAGACTGTCACCATATCCCCCCTCACTCTTCTAGCTTCAAGTGATGGTAAGTCTAATTCCCTCAGCCTCTCATCATAACTGAGATTGCGTATTTCTGGCACCAGTTTCGTGGCATGTCTTTGAACTTTTTCAAGCTTAGCTATGTGCTTTTTCAAGTGCGGATTCCAAAAGGGGGCTGCATATTCGAGTTTTGGCCTCACATAGGTTACATAAATATTTCTGAACATTTCCTTGTCCATGTGCCTGAAGGCTACCCTTACATTTGATAAGAATGCATATGCTGCCCTTACCATGACATTTATATGTATTTCTGGAGACAAATCTGCCAGTATGTTTACTCCTAGATCTCTCTCATTTTCTGTCTCTTGAAGTTGTACTCCTCCCACCGAGTAGTCAAGCTTGGGCCTTCTTGTACTTGTACCCATTCTCATTACCTTACATTTTGAAGTATTGAATTTCATTAGCCACTTTTCTGACCACTCATGCAGATTATTTAGATCCTCCTGAAGTTCTCTACCATTGTTCTCGTTTTTTTACTTTCTTCACAATCTTTGCATCATCTGCAAACATATTCATGAATGAATTTACAGACTCTGGTAGGTCATTTACATATACAAGGAACAAAAGTGGCCCTAAAACTGAACCCTGTGGAACGTGTGTGTGTGTGTGTGTGTGTGTGTGTGTGTGTGTGTGTGTGTGTGTATTGCCTAATTGACACCCTTGTAGGAGCTGGGACTATACTATTATAATGCATTATTGCATGCGAATTTTTGTTTGTTTTTGGTTTTATATTTTTGTAATTTAATAATAATAATAACATATAGATAATGGTTGTAATTACAATTATGAAGGAGAGCACTCCTGAGCTGTTTTAATGCCTGCTGGGGGCAAAAACTGCAGATAATTTTTCCTATGAGTTAAGAACTTTATGTAAGGTATTGATGGTTTGTATTATTGAAAACCTGTTACCGACAGGTTGTGGTTTATCTTACTTTTGAACATATCATTAGAAGTACTGCTAACTATGTGTTTTGAGTGACCCTTCCACTTTTTTTTCTATGCTTGTGACACCAGAATGGGCAAAAATAAACATAAAGAAAACATAAAGAAAAGAAAAACAAAGATGGGGATTATTGTGACTTGTCAGATGTGAAGGGATAATAAGACATGTGTAATGAATATCCTTAACAACAATATCGTTTGTAAAAAAATACTTAGGGCTATCGAGGTTGACCCTGTGTCCTCTCAGCTTTATGCTATTTCCTCGTGTAGGAAGATAATGTAAGCAGAGTTTTGGGTGGTATATTCCTAAAACCCTAGAGAATTTTGAAACATTCCATTAACTCAGCTCTCAGACTTCTCCTGGCAAACGAGAACAGATCGAGTTCTCCCAATTTTTCCTCGTAGGTTTTATTGCGTATAGATGGCATTAATTTCGTGGCCCTTGTCTGTACCAACTCTAATTTGTCTGTCTTTGCACAAGTCCGGGTCCCAGAATTGTACTGCATATTATAAAATGGGTTTGACAAGGCTGTAATATAATGTCAATATGATCTCTTTACATTTATATGTGAAATTTCTGCTTATGATTTCTTGCAATCTATTGTTTTTTTGTCTTTTTTTTTTTGCCTTCTCATTGCATTGTTTTGAAAATTTAAGATTCTCTGAGTCTATTAATTCAAAATCTTTAACAGTAGGTACCCATGATATTTGATGTCCTTTAATACTGTAACTGTAATTATGTTGAGTCTCCCGATTTATATCATCTGACATTTGTTTACATCAAAGGACATGCCTCATTTATCTGACCAGTCGGAGATTTATTAAGGACGTCCTACAAGTTTAATTCATCGCCTTCACTTATTATCGCATCTCCTATTTTGTTCTCATTGGCAAACTTGGAAATAGTACTGTGTAACCCTACATCTATGTCATTAATGCATATAAAGAATAATATAGGTCCCAATACTGATCCCTGTGGAACTCTAGCTGTCATTGGTTTCCAAACTGATGCTTGTCCATTAATACTACCCTATTGTTCCCTATTTTGTAGCCAATTTTCTACCCTGATACCCTGAGACTGAAACAGTTGATATAGTTTCCATGCTTTATTCAACACATTACCAAACTAGCATACCTGCAAAAAAAAAAAAAAAAAAAAAAAAAACTAATATATAATATACAAACTTAAAGAAGGCATGTAACTACACAGAAACATAACATAATGCAAAGATTTACATAGGTTATGTAACACATCCAAAATGAGGCGATTCACATTGCATTACATCACAGAACTACCAGAAATACACAATGTACCTGTCACAATGCTACCACTAACATTCAATATTCTAAAGCTAGTATATTACATTCTTCCCTGCTAGAAAAATGTAAGCAGTGTTATTTCATTATTATTAATATCAGATACAGAGACTATTGAATGTGAAGGCATCCAGCTTCAAACTTAATCCCATCCATAGCGGTCGGGGGCCCTCGACACATGGGCCGACCTTCTTAACTCAGTGGGTGCAGTAGGACACAAGTCATGGTTATTATAAGAAGATTCAAGTACTTTGACTTTTAGGTGAATCTGGAGACTTTGTCGCATCCTTCACTTCCACAATCCTCTCTGGATGCACGTGATTCATTGAAATTCCCGAACTCCGAACTAAGTCACAGATAGTTACTGTTGATTCATGCCTATCAGAATACCTAAGGTCAGCAGACATTAGGTTCACTTCAATAAGTTCAACCTGATCCGTTAATGGTTCATGCTTGCTAGACCTAAGGTGTCGGCGTAGTAATACTGGTCCTGGGGTCAAAGGCCATGATGGTAATGAACTTCCAGGACTAGATCGTCGTTGGAATCCAAAGAAACGTTCATGTGGAATCTCATTAGTTGAAGTACGCAGGAGTGACCTTACTGAATGCAATGCATCATGAAGTATCATCTCCCAGTGTTGTTTTCCCAAACCATGAGTTTCAAGTGTTAAACAAATGGCTTTCCAGATACTACCATTATATCATTCTACCTGGCCATTGCCAATTGGATGATAAGATGTCGTCCTACTTGTTGCATCCCAATTCTGAGTAAGGTGCATCTGTAGTTCTTGGAACATGAAAGATGTGCCTTGATCAGAATGAATGAAACTGAGTATTCCACACAGGCTAATGACTAATTCAGGACACTTGATCATAGGTCTTGTATTCATATTTGGACATGGAAATACAAAGGGAAAACTAGAGTATTCATCAACAATTGTAAGCATGCATTTATTACTAACTGTAGATGGAAAAGCCCCTTAAAATCAATAATGAGGCATTCCATCGGTTGAGTAGCTTTTATGAGTGTCCCTTTTGCTGAACAATAGAATTGTGGTTTTAGTTGTGCATAGACTTTACACGAAGCACATGCCTTCTTTACATCATTCGTTGAGAAAGAAAGGTTTTATATCCCACAAATTGTAAAAGTCAAGCGACTCCAGGATTGCAAAGACCTTCATGAATGTCAGTGAGAATAAATATAGAGGAAACAGAACAGCAGTATGCTTTGGTCAAGGTATCAGGGGCCACACTCTAGTTACCAAGACGATACTGTATAGTGTAACTGAACGATGCTAGTTCCAGTCTCCAGTTTTGTATTTTGCTATTCTTTACTTTAGTATGCTTCCTGCTGTCCAGCAAAAAAGCTACATAGTGCTGATCAGTAATCAGAGTAAAATGCTGTCCAAGTAAGAGATGGCTCCATTTGCACACAGCTTTAATAATGGTTGTAGCCTCCTTTTCCAATGTCGGGTAATGCAGTTCACTTCCATGGAGAGTTCTAGACATCTACATTACAGGGCGACCACCTTGGTTAAGAACTGCTGAGATGGTGAATTCCGAAGCATCTCACTCCACAACAAAACGAAGTTTCTCATCACAGACCAAAAAAGCAGCATCCATAAACTGCTTCTTCAAAAGATTAAATGCTAATGCTGATTCACGTAATGGGAAAGTCTTCGTATTTACTACAGGTTGAATTTTGCCAAAGAAAATGGGGATCCATTTCACATAGTATGCAAATAACCCATGGGCTCTTTGCAAGGACCCCACATTTGTGGGAGGTGGTAGTTCTTGAAGTGGACACAATCTGTCAGTATCAGGCTTTATAGTATTATTACCTATACAGTACCCTAAAACATTGATTGTAGGCACAGACATTACTGATTTGGATTAATTGAGTGTTAAATATCGGCTTCGAACAACTTCTAAAAACTTCTGAACATTTTTATCGTGCTCAGCCTGAGTTGACCCAGCAACAGTAATCTTTTCTAGATATGGAACGGTTCCTTGAGATTTTATCTTCAACTAGTTTATCCACTGAGCACTGAAAAGCAGCTACTCCATTAGTGTCTCCAAATGGGATCCTACAAAATCGATATAGTCTCCCTGCATCTTAAAAAGCAGTGTACCCTTTCTCACATTCCTTAATTCTGATATGGTTGTATGCACTCTTTAAATCAAATGTAGAAAACACTTTGTATTTTGCAAGATCATGTACCATGTCCTCAATCCTTGGCAATGAATATGCATTTAAGTATTTATACTGGTTAATGGTTTGAGAGTGATCAATACAAAACCTATTTCTGCGCCTGTCAAGTGTGTCTGTAACTAAACCACCTGAGCCCACCATAGAAATAAGCTTGGTTCAGTTATATCGTTAGAGAGTAAATGCGATATATGGTCCCTTATAAATAACTGGTCATCCTTACTGTAGTGTCCAGATTTGACAGCTATAAGTTTACATTCCACAGGCAGATTTTAGAACAGTGATAGTTAACAATATCTGCAGTTGATAGCGCACGCAGCGAGTTTGCACTAGTGATCTCCAAATCAGATTTATTTCCTCCATACAGAAAAGTTACACTCTTGTGTTATTTCTGAAAGTCATGGCCTAAAATAATATCACAACACAGATCTTTCAAATCTGCTAAATGAGTTGATGGATAACTTTGACCATTATGCATCAAATCTACCATGACAAACCCGGGAGAAATTGTATTTAAAGACACTGATGCCACTGAAATCTCCTTATTCGTAGGACATACTGCCAGATTTAACTTTTGTACAACTTTTTCACTTATAGAACTGTCTGAACTGCTTGAGTATATCAATGCATTCACTGAGTGTCCGCTTACATTTACTCCTGTGGCTGATTGTGAAAGGTTATGACGCAATAAAGCAGAAATTGTAAGAAAAGCAGGGTTATATAATGCAGCAGTAGTGCTCTCTGAAGGTTTTTATTCAAGGACTTTTACAAAATGACCTTTCTTACCACATATATTACATGGAACATCTCGTGCAGGGCAACTCATTCTATTGTGAAATGAGTTACCACAAAAGTAGCATTTTTCTTGGGTGAATAGACAGCAGCAACAGTTGAGTCCCTAGGAGGTATTCTTTCACAGCTCTCTTCCACAAACTGCTGCTGCTGTTCCACAACAAACTGTTCCTTGTGTTCTGGAACTAAATAGTAGCATGAACATTTGGAGATGGAGATGCATAGGCATTGACACTACGCTGGGGTAGATCTAATGAATAGATTTGACTGTATACAGTCTCCAAATCCAAAGATTTATTATCTAAGAAGCGCTGACGGATGAATGCCGAGGTAATACCATTACTAAAGGTATCACGAACCAGTTCTTTCCTATACTATAAAGCAATGACATCTCTATAGTTACAGTTTTTGATAAGCTTGTGTAATTCCCTAAAAAAATTATCAAGGGATTCATTTGGCTGCTGTTGTCGTGTTTCCAAGAGATGCCTATAGCAAAGATTTCATTTGATAATTTAACATAAACACTCTCTAGTTTAGAAACAATACTTATACCTAGTACAATTTTCAGTAAACTCATACACAGTAGGACTTAAACAATTCATCAGAGCTCTTAGTTTATTGGATACAGCCTCCTCACTTTCCTCTATGAAGTTTGTATATGTGTAGCACCAATGCTTCAACTCCATGGCAGCTCTAGGTGACTTGGGGTCAGTTTCCGGGCGAGACGGCTCAAGTAGTTTGGCCATTATTTTTTTTTAAATGTGTTGAATGAATTGTAGCGAAACTGACACACATGGTATGGTTTCCAAGCTTGATTCAACACATAACCAAACTAGTATACCTGCAGTAAAAAATGATAATTTAAAAAAATTATCTTTTTATATACTCAACGATAACTAAACAATAAACAAAATTAAAACAGGCATGTAACTTGAAATGGAAACAATAATATAATACAAAGATTTGCATACATTATAAGATACAATTAGGTGATTCGTGTCACATTCCATCACAGGACTACCAGGCTTTGTAAACAACGTAAAACAAATGAAATACACAATGCGCCTTCACAATGATACCACTAACATTCATTACTGTAAAGCAAGTATATCACATACCCATATATATCCTGTTATTCATCATCAACTTATTGTGGGGGACCTTATTATATGCTTCTTTAATATCTAAATAGATTACATCCAATGTTTTTTAATGTCGTGTTGGTGGAACAGGTTATGGTAGATTTCTAGCAGATTTGTTTGGCATGAATTATTTTTACTGAATCCAAGTGGTGTACTGATGATCAACTTATGTTCTTCTAGAAAATTTGCTACCTTCTCCTTTACGATTGATTACGGAATTGTACATACAACCGAAGATATATATATATATATATATATATATATATATATATATATATATATATATATATATATATATATATATATAGAGAGAGAGAGAGAGAGAGAGAGAGAGAGAGAGAGAGACTAAGGCGAAAAAAAAGGCAAATTTGAAATCATTTTTAAGATATAAATGTCCTGTAAATCCACATATTTATAACTTTGGTTTGATTTTAAGAGCAAACAGCAGGTGTCACGGGCTCTCAGTATATCTTTAATTTACTATGATAATATCCCTGAAAACGCAAAATTTCTCAGAAAATCGCATAGATTTATTCAATGTGATATTGTAGATACAGAATTTGAGAGCTATATAAATCCAGAGGCCTACTCTTCACCTTCAGAGAAATTTCCATTGTGATTACCTAATTGTGATAACCTAATCGTGTTTACGGGAAAGAGCCCAAAGTTCGTATCTTCCCGTCTCCAGATCGGTTCCATTTTGTACTTATTGGTACTTATCATACCTGTCCTTAAAACTTTGGATTGAGATAGCATTAACTACCTCCTCGCTTAGCGAATTCCAATCATCAACTACTCTTACACTGAAAAAGTGTTTCCTTACATCCTGCAAAGAAGTTTTCTTACAAAGCTTCAAACTATGACCTCTAGTTCTAGTGCCAGCCATATCAAAATATCGATCCCTATCCACTCTATCATAACCATGAAGGAATTTAAAGACTGTCACCATGTCCCCCCTCAATCTTCTAGCTTCGAGTGATGGTAAGTCTAATTCCCTCAGCTTCTCATCATAACTGAGATTGCGTATTTCTGGCACCAGTTTTGTGGCATGTCTTTGAACTTTTTCAAGCTTAGCTATGTACTTTTTCAAGTGCGGATTCCAAAAGGGGGCAGCATATTCAAGTTTTGGCCTCACATAGGTTACATAAATATTTCTGAACATTTCCTTGTCCATGTGTCTGAAGGCTACCCTTACACTTGATAAGAAGGCATATGCTGCCCTTACTATGCCATTTATATTTATTTCTGGAGACAAATCTGCCAGTATGTTTACTCCTAGATCTCTCTCATTTTCTGTCTCTTGAAGTTGTACTCCAGCCACCGAGTAGTCAAGCTTGGGCCTTCTTGTACTTGTACCCATTCTCATAACCTTACATTTTAAAGTATTGAATATCATTAGCCACTTTTCTGACCACTCATGCAGACTAATTAGATCTTCCTGAAGTTCTCTACCATTGTTCTTGTTTCCTACTTTCTTCACAATCTTTGCATCATCTGCAAGCATATTCATGAATGAATTTACAGACTCTGGTAAGTCATTTACATATACAATGAACAAAAGTGGTCCTAAAACTGAACCCTGTGGAACTCCACTACTAACTCTTCTCCATTCAGACACTGGGTGTCTTATCTAACCCTCTGTTCCCTTCCCTCTAAGAAAGTTTTAATCCATTCCAAGACATTTCCTCCTATTCTAGCCATTGCTTGCAGCTTCCTAATAAGTCTCCCATGTGGAACAGCGTCAAACGCTTTCTGAAAGTCTAGGAATATGCAATCTGCCCAGCCCTCTCTTTCCTGTAAGATTCGGCTTACCTCATCATAAAATTCTAATAAGTTTGTTACTGTTGATCTACCTTCTCTGAAGCCATGTTTCCTCACTAACAAAAAGTTGAAGGATTCCAAGTGAAGAGAGATATGTTTCCTTAGTAGTTTCTCCATAACTTTGCAAAATATGCTGGTCAAGGAAACTGGTATATAGTTTAGAGCCGTATCCTTCCTTCCGTTTTTGAAGATAGGTATCACGTTTGCTTGTTTCCAACATCTTGGAATCTCCCATGATTCCAGTGACTTTAAATATGATATTTAATGTCACTGATATTGAGCTTGAGCATTTTTTAAGTACCTGAGGGGATATGTCATTGGGACCTTTATCTCTATGAACATCTAACTCCATCAGCGCTTTGCATACCTCTGTGGTTGTAAGGTTGATGTTCTCTAATACCGGCCCTTGAGCTTCTATCTCTGCAATCTGAGGAGGTGGGGTATTTTCTATGGTAAATACTGACTGAAATTCCTTGTTTAATTCTTTGCAGATCTCTTCATCAGTCTCAGTGATGCTTCCATCCGCTCTCTTAAGCCTCAAAACCTGTTCTTTTACCTTCAGTTTTCCTCTGATAAAGCTGTGGAAAAGCTTGGGATTTTCTTTAGCCTTCCTGGTGATGTCCCTCTCATAGTCTCTGCCTCTCTTCTTTTACTTAGGTAATAACTTCTTGCTCTTTTGTAGGTTTGCCAGGCATTTATGTTTTTTCTCCTCCTATACCTCTTCCAGCATTTGTGTTTCTGCTCCTTAGCTCTTTTACACTCATTATCGAACCATTTCTCTCTGGCATGAATTACACCTACTTTGGTGACAGGTATGCAGCAATATACTATCTTCCCATATTTCTCACAAAAGATGTCATACATTTCTTGTACAGATTTGTTGTAAAATAAGGTTCTCTAGTCAATAACTGCAAAATGTTCTTTCATTTTGATGTAATCTCCTTTCGGATAGTTCCTCCTCATGTCCTCAGTGCCTCTACTCTCAGGCAGAATATCTTCAATAGCCATGTATATGAAGGAGAAGGACTAATAGGAGGGGGAAGAAGATAATAATAATAATGATGATGATCATAAGAAATGTAATAATAATTAATAATGATAATAATAATAATAATAATAATAATAATAATAATAATAATAATAATAATAATAATAATAATAATAATAATGATAATAATAATAATAATAATAATAATAATAATAATAATAATAATAATAAATAATAATAATAATAATAATAATAATAATAATAATAATAACAATAATAAAGATAATAATAATAATAATAATAATAATAATAATAATAATAATAATAATAATAATAATAATAATAATAATAATAATAATAATAAGAAGAAGAAGAAGAAGGAGCAGACAACTCAGGTCTTAGGCATTAAAGTCTAGATGGGAAAGACATCCCTAGAACAAGGATTCAGATAAAATATAGTTAAAATAAGGATATGCTTTACTTAGTTCTCAAATTTAATTTATGAAATTTTTTTTTATTCTTTTTATTTATTTATTTATTTATTTATTTATTTATTTATTTATTTTTGTTTTATGTTCTTACAAGCATTTTTCGTGTAAGATTCGTTTTATGCACCTCCTCCGTAGCCTACTGGTGAAATAAGTGTTGCAACCACTCGCTGAAGTATGCTGCGCTGATGTTTAGACACCCAAATTCGACCTTTTAAAGTATGTAAGGTTTCAAATTTGAATTAGGGTAGTTTAGGTGAGTTAGGTTAGGTTAGATTAGGTTAAATGAGTTAGGTTAGGTTAGGTTAAGGTAGGGTAGGTTAGGTTAGGTTAGCTAAATTAGGTTATATAAGTACCCACCTCCACTTATCAATTTCACCTCTAACACAAATAATATTGTTTTCCTAAGGACACGATAATCAGTTTAATTCAAAACGCATCGAAATCCATCTGGAAAAAAAATCTTAATCCAAAACTAGAAAAGGTGCATAAAACAAATCTTAACCCCTTTTTCTAAATTCATATGTACCTATGTCTATTTATTTGGTAATGTAATATAAAGTACACTTTTTAAACGTATTCGATTATTTTCTCTCGTATGTGTTGATGTACTTAAAAAAGTCTATCAGTAAAAATACTGAGCCACAGCTCTCGTTTTCTCTGATAAAATCATCGTTTTCGATAAACGTCTCTCTACGCGTAACTAAAAAAAAAGAAGTATTGTCGACGATGTAACAATCAATTACGGAACTCTGAAGCAATGTAAGCTCTTATCATTCGTTAATTATCTTTTAATGTAATGATTCAAAGAACAGCAACAACGTTATTTCTTTCTGCGTCGAATATTTCAAAAAAAGAAAAAATGAAATGAAGTGAATATATTTAAAAAGGATTTAATCATTAACAGAAAACGAAGAATTTCTCCTTCTGATAATGGCAGAATACTCTTAATGGAATTATAACATTAATCAATTATAATCACACATGTTTAATTGACTCAAACTTAGTTTAATTACACATTAATCAGCTGTAAATATAAGAACGGTAATAAAACAAATATAGACAGAAGCAGTTTGCAAAAAAATAAATTCTCCATAAGACATTTGCATATTATCATATTCGCTCTAAAACAATATTCACAAAAATATCTTACACCGTAATAATATTCACTAATAAGGTCAACAACCAATTACATTTTTCATTAATCCACTTGTAACGACCTTCTCAACAATATAACACACTGTATGTTGGTATTCACGGAACACACGCCTCACCCAATAACTTTTCAGTGAAGTGTTTTGAGTCGGTTTCACAAAAATTTGAGGTATAATCGTTTTACAAAATTATGCTACACCCTATAAAGGTTTTCACTAAAACACTTGAAATGGTTTACACAACTTTGTACAATTACATTGCATAATTACTCTTACAAAATAAGCATACACTGCAAAAATAGTTTTCATTAAAATTATCTGCACCCAATAACAATTTTACCTAATTAGGTTCTGCTTTCACAATGATGGAAAATTGCAGGGTGATGGATTTCACAAAAAAATCCTCACTCAATAATACTTGCACTAAAGATTAAGAAACTGCTTTTTAAATATTTCAAATTCTTTAATCCCTCTTTCAGAAGGTATTTATTATTACAGTCTTTGAAATAACATTCACAAAAAATTTAATTACAATCCATGATCGCTTTCACAAGATCATTTCCTAAAGCGCTTCGAACTTTATGCACTACATAACTGCTTTCACAATAAATATTTAACATTTCCAGTATATAGTTTTAACCTATAATAAGTTGCATAAGTAGTAGTAGTAGTAGTAGTAGTAGTAGTAGTAGTAGTAGTAGTAGTAGTAGTAGTAGTAGTAGTAACAGTAGCAGTAGTCGTAGTTGCTATACTAGTAGTACATTTTCACTAAAATTCTATCAGCATCATAAATGGTCTATCCCAAAACAACAGAAATGCTTGATTAATGACATAGCTACCTAATTTTCATTGCTTTGCCGGACACACACATACACAAATAAATCCGCACCTGAAAAAGCATATACATAAAGTGGAAAAAAAAATTCAAAGATATGCTACTAAACTGGTGACAGAGATATGCAATCTCAGTTATGAGGAGAGGCTGAGGGAATTAGACTTACCATCACTCGAAGCTACAAGAATGACGGGGGATATGGTGACGGTTTAAATTCATTCATGGTTTTGACAAAGTGGATTGGGATCGATATTTTGATATGGCTGACTCTAAAACTAGAGTTCATAGTCTGAAGCTTCGTAAGGAAATTTGTTTGCAGAATGTAAGGAAGTACTTTTTCAGTGTAAGAGTAGTTGATACTTGGAATTCGCTAAGCGAGGAGATAGTTAATATTAATTCAATCCATATTTTTAAGGACAAATATAATAAGCATCACTGAGTACAAAAATGGAGCCAACCAGGAGTCGGGGAGTTACGAGCATTGGGCTCTTTCCTGTAAGTATAATTAGCTAATTACACCCACATACATATACTTATGCACATGCATATATATATATATATATATATATATATATATATATATATATATATATATATATATATATATATATATATATATATGTATATATATATATATATATATATATATATATATATATATATATATATATATATATATATATATATATATATATGTATATATATATATATATATATATATATATATATATATATATATATATATATATATATATATATATATATATATATATATATATATATATATATATATATATATATATATATATATATATATATATATATATATATATATATATATATATATATATATATATATATATATACACACACACACACATACACACACACACACACACACACACACATCTGCATGAGTGGTCAGAAAAGTGGCTAATGAAATTCAATACTTCAAAATGTAAGGTAATGAGAATGGGTACAAGTGCAAGAAGGCCCAAGCTTGACTACTCGGTGGCTGGAGTACAACTTCAAGAGACAGAAAATGAGAGAGATCTAGGAGTAAACATACTGGCAGATTTGTCTCCAGAAATACATATAAATGGCATAGTAAGGGCAGCATATGCATTCTTATCAAATGTAAGGGTAGCCTTCAGGCACATGGACAAGGAAATGTTCAGAAATATTTATGTAACCTATGTGAGGCCAAAACTCGAATATGCAGCCCCCTTTTGGAATCCGCACTTGAAAAAGCACATAGCTAAGCTTGAAAAAGTTCAAAGACATGCCACGAAACTGGTGCCAGAAATACGCAATCTCAGCTATGATGAGAGGCTGAGGGAATTAGACTTACCATCACTTGAAGCTAGAAGAGTGAGGGGGGATATGGTGACAGTCTTTAAATTCCTTCATGGTTATGATAGAGTGGATAGGGATCGATATTTCGATATGGCTGGCTCTAGAACTAGAGGTCATAGTTTGAAGCTTGGTAAGAAAACTTCTTCGCAGGATGTAAGGAAATACTTTTTCAGCGTAAGAGTAGTTGATAATTGGAATTGGCTAAGCGAGGAGGTAGTTAATGCTATCTCAATCCATAGTTTTAAGGACAGGTATGATAAGTATCACTAAGTATAAAATGGAAGCGATCAGGAGACGGGAAGATACGAGCTTTGGACTCTTTCCCGTAAACACAATTAGGTAATCACAATTAGGTAATCACACAGTGTAACAGTAGTTGATAATTGGAATTGGCTAAGCGAGGAGGTAGTTAATGCTAACTCAATCCATAGTTTTAAGGACAGGTATGATAAGTTTCACTAAGTACAAAATAGAACCGATCAGGAGACGGGAAGATACGAGCTTTGGGCTCTTTCCCGTAAGCACAATATGGCTGGCTCTAGAACTAGGTCATAGTTTGAAGCTTCGTAAGAAAACTTCTTTGCAGGATGTAAGGAAATACTTTTTCAGTGTAAGTGTAGTTGATAATTGGAATTGGCTAAGCGAGGAGGTAGTTAATGCTATCTCAATCCATAGTTTTAAGGACAGGTATGATAAGTATCACTAAGTATAAAATGGAAGCGATCAGGAGACGGGAAGATACGAGCTTTGGGCTCTTTCCCGTAAACACAATTAGGTAATCACAATTAGGTAATCACACACACACACACACACACACACACACACACACACACACACACACACACAAAGTGGCTAATGAAATTAAATACTTCAAAATGTAAGGTAATGAGAATGGACAGAAGTGCTTACTTATTTCTATTAATATCTTTTCTATACTGCCTATTCATTCAGCTACCCACGCTCTATATATATTTACTTATTCACATATTTTCTTTACCTTTAAATTAATATATTGCCTGTTTTTCAATCTCTATAGTATTATTTTGTACTCTCACGACTTTATTCAATTATTATATATCTATTCACATAATCATATCCATCCTTTTCATTATTTTCATATTTTGTTCATTACCTGTTTCTGCAGTAAGACCTTAAGCACAGTATCCTTTTGGCAATCTTTTGCTTCTTTGTTAAGCCAGTCACTGTACGTGGGGGTGCATGCAGGCAGGTACTCCCTCTGATCTATATAGACTACACTCTACATTATGCAATAAACAATCCATGAATATCAAGAGCATATCCAGCACCAAATGTATATACATTTACATCTCTGTATTTTATGATTCTTCTATGAATGCACAAATGAAGCTCATTATAATAATTACAAAATTATCATTTGTGCATCATGCCCAATGCTAAAACCAAAAATAAGTAAATTTTATTGCATATATGAAATATTTATGAGCAAGAATGT
>JAXCGZ010009500.1:80000-82500 GCA_037179515.1 Halocaridina rubra
AATAATAATAATAATAATAATAATAATAATAATAATAATAATAATAATAATAATAATAATAACATTAATAATAATAATAACAATAATAATAATAATAAAATATTAATAATAATAATAATAATAATAATAATAATAATAATAATAATAATAATAATAATAATAATAATAATAATAATAATAACATTAATAATAATAATAACAATGATTATAATAATAATAATAATAATAATAAAAATAATAATAATAACATTAATAATAATAATAATAATAATAATGATAATAATAATAATAATAATAATAATAATAATAATAATAATAATAATAATAATAATAATAATAATAATAATAGTATAAATAATAATGATGATAATAATAGTAATGATAATAATAATAATAATAATAATAATAATAATAATAATAATAATAATAATAATAATAGTCGTAGTAATAGTAGTAGTAGTAGTAGTAGAAGTAGCAGTAGTAGTAGTAGTAAGAGGGAGAGAGAATGAAAAAAAGATATATATATATATATATATATATATATATATATATATATATATATATATATATATATATATATATATATATATAGAGAGAGAGAGAGAGAGAGAGAGAGAGAGAGAGAACCAATGATGTACGAGAGAGATATATTTAAATAATATACAGTGTAGGAAAATCAACCATATAATCCATTATGCTTTTCTCTTTATCAAAATAATGTGTGCAATAATGAAAGTACATAACTAAAAAGACAGTACAGAGCAAAAAAAGAAAAGCTTTACGATCGACCTCTGCTTTCAGCAGGAACTGATAATGATGGGGGGGGGGGAAGGGAAAGGGAAGGAGGAGGAGGTGGAGGAGGCACAGTCCCGAGAAATTTCATTAATTTACATGAAGAGGAAGAAGAAGAAGAAGAAGAAGAAGAAGAAGAAGAAGAAGAAGAAGAAGAAGAAGAAGAAGAGTTCCACAGATTTCATTCTATAAGACAATAATAATAATAATAATAATAATAATAATAATAATAATAATAATAATAATAATAATAATAATAATAATAATAATAATAATAATAATAAAAATAATAATTATAATAATAATAATAATAATAATAATAACAATGATGATAATAATGATAATAATAATAATAATAATAATAATAATAATAATAATAATAATAATAATAATAATAATAATGATAATGATAATGATAATAATAATAATAATAATAATAATAATAATAATAATAATAATAATAATAATAATAATAATAATAATAATAACACTAATAATAATAATAATAATAATAATAATAATAATAATAATAATAATAATAATAATAATAATAATAATAATAATAATAATAATAATAATAATAATAATCAGAAGAAGAAGACGAAGAAGAAGAGGAAGGAGAAGAGGAAATATAAGAAGAATAACAAGAAAAGAAGAAGAAGAGAAAGGAGAAGACGAAATATAATAAGAATAACAAGAAGAGAAGAAGAAGAAGACGAAAAAGAATAGGATATATTCAGGTCTAGTAACCTAATTCTACATTCAAAAGTATTTTATATTCTCTGAGTGCCACAGTTTTTTTTATGAGTGTGAAACTGGGACAGGCAAAAACTGCCCTCATCAATAAAGGCCCGGGCACGAGAAAATACCGACAAAAGAAAAGAAAAAGGTTAAGGACAAGGCAGAGATGAGGTAATATCACACAAAGGAAAACGACAGACAGAAAAAAAAAACAGTCAAAATACAAAGGACCTGGAGATAAGGAGGACTAGGTCCTGAGATGACAATAGATCTACTTTTTGAAGGATGATAGGTGATAAGAATTTGGAAAGGCAGAAGGAGGAAGAGAGTTCCAGAGTTTGGAGGTAGATGGAAAGAAGCAGTCGCTGCACCGACCAATCCGCGAGCTACAAATTTCCACACAGTACCTGTGAGATGAGGCCACTTGGCGAGTGTTACACGGCCCCGGCAGTGGGGGAGGGATGCAACTCGCCAACTCATCAGAGCAGCGATGGAAGTAGTAGCGATGGAAAAGAGAAAGGGAATATATCTTATGGCGAAGAGAGAGAGAATCCAGATTAGAAGTAAGAGAAGGATCATTAATGAGTCTGACTGCCTTAGATTCTACCCTATCAAGGAGATAAGTATAAAAAGATGCACCCCAGATGTGTCAGCAGTATTAAAAGCACGGACGGATAAGATCTTTATAAATTTTAAGTAACTGTAAAGGGGAAAAGTAATGACGAAAACGAAAGAAAACCACCAATTTCTTGAATGAAGATTTAAAAATTTGGATTATCTGATTCCTTCAAGACAAGTTAGAGGCTATGTGGATTCTCAATATGTTGACAGAATTAAGAGGATAAATTTCTTTAGTTTCGAAGACAATAGGGTTATCAGGAGGAGAAGACGATAAAGAGATAGCCAGAAACTGTGTCTTGGAGGCATTGAATTTAATTAAATTTTGAGTGCCCCACTCAGATACTCT
>JAXCGZ010009500.1:87500-90000 GCA_037179515.1 Halocaridina rubra
TAGAACTAGAGGTCATAGTTTGAAGCTTCGTAAGAAAATTTCTTTGCAGGATGTAAGGAAATACTTTTTCAGTGTAAGAGTAGTTGATTACTGGAATTCGCTAAGCGAGGAGGTAGTTAATGCTATCTCAATCCATAGTTTTAAGGACAGGTATGATAAGTATGACTAAGTATAAAATGGAACCGATCAGGAGACGGGAAGATACGAGCTTTGGGCTCTTTCCCGTAAACACAATTAGGTAATCACAATTAGGTAATCACAGTAGAAAATACCCCACCCCCTCAGATTGCAGAGATAGAAGCTCAAGGGCCGGTATTAGAAACCATCAACCTTACAGCCACATAGGTATGCAAAGCACTGATGGATTTAGATGTTCATAAAGCTACATATCCTGATGACATATCCCCTCATGTGCTTAAAAAATGCGAACTCAATATCAGTGGCACTAAGGATCATATTTAAAAAGTCACTGGAGTTAGGGGAGATTCCAAGATGCTGGAAACAAGCAAATGTGATACCTATTTTCAAAAAGGGAAGGAGGGATACGGCTCTGAACTATAGACCAGTTTCCTTGACCAGCATAGTTTGCAAAGTTATGGAGAAACTACTAAGGAAACATATCTCTCTTCACTTGGAATCCTTCAACTTTTTGTCAGTGAGGCAACATGGCTTCAGAGAAGGTAGATCAACAGTAACAAACTTATTAGAATTTTATGATGAAGTAAGCGGAATCTTACAGGAAAGAGAGGGCTGGGCAGATTGCATATTCCTGGACTTCCAGAAAGCGTTTGACGCTCTTCTACATGGGAGACTTATTAGGAAGCTGCAAGCAATGGCTAGAATAGGTGGAAATGTTTTGGAATGGATAAAAACTTACTTAGAAGGAAGGGAACAGAGGATTAGAGTAAGACACTCAGTGTCTGAATGGAGAAGATTTAGTAGTGGAGTTCCACAGGGTTCAGTTTTAGGGCCACTTTTGTTCCTTGTATATGTAAATGACCTACCAGAGTCTGTAAATTCATTCATGAATATGTTTGCAGATGATGCAAAGATTGTGAAGAAAGTAAAAAAACGAGAACAATGGTAGAGAACTTCAGGAGGATCTAAATAATCTGCATGAGTGGTCAGAAAAGTGGCTAATGAAATTCAATACTTTAAAATGTAAGATAATGAGAATGGGTACAAGTGCAAGAAAGCCCAAGCTTGACTACTCGGTGGCTGGAATACAACTTCAAGAGACAGAAAATGAGAGAGATCTAGGAGTAAACATACTTGCAGATTTGTCTGCAGAAATACATATAAATGGCATAGTAAGGGCAGCATATGCATTCTTATCAAATGTAAGGGTAGCCTTCAGGCACATGGACAAGGAAATGTTCAGAAATATTTATGTAACCTATGTGAGGCGAAAACTCGAATATGCAGCCCCCTTTTGGAATCCACACTTGAAAAAGCACATAGCTAAGCTTGAAAAAGTTTAAATACATGCCACGAAACTGGTGCCAGAAATACGCAATCTCAGTTATGATGAGAGGCTGAGGGAATTAGACATACCATCACTTGAAGCTAGAAGATTGAGTAGGGATACGATGGCAGTCTTTAAATTCCTTCATGGTTATGATAGAGTGGATAAGGATCGATATTTTGATATGGCTGGCTCTAGAACTAGAGGTCATAGTTTGAAGCTTCGTAAGAAAACTTGTTTGCAGGATGTAAGGAATTACTTTTTCAGTGTAAGAGTAGTTGATAATTGGAATTGGCTAAGCGAGGAGGTAGTTAATGCTATCTCAATCCATAGTTTTAAGGACAGGTATGATAAGTATGACTAAGTATAAAATGGAACCGATCAGGAGACGGGAAGATACGAGCTTTGGGCTCTTTCCCGTAAACACAATTAGGTAATCACAATTAGGTAATCACAGTAGAAAATACCCCACCCCCTCAGATTGCAGAGATAGAAGCTCAAGGGCCGGTATTAGAAACCATCAACCTTACAGCTACATAGGTATGCAAAGCACTGATGGATTTAGATGTTCATAAAGCTACATATCCTGATGACATATCCCCTCATGTGCTTAAAAAATGCGAACTCAATATCAGTGGCACTAAGGATCATATTTAAAAAGTCACTGGAGTTAGGGGAGATTCCAAGATGCTGGAAACAAGCAAATGTGATACCTATTTTCAAAAAGGGAAGGAGGGATACGGCTCTGAACTATAGACCAGTTTCCTTGACCAGCATAGTTTGCAAAGTTATGGAGAAACTACTAAGGAAACATATCTCTCTTCACTTGGAATCCTTCAACTTTTTGTCAGTGAGGCAACATGGCTTCAGAGAAGGTAGATCAACAGTAACAAACTTATTAGAATTTTATGATGAAGTAAGCGGAATCTTACAGGAAAGAGAGGGCTGGGCAGATTGCATATTCCTGGACTTCCAGAAAGCGTTTGACGCTCTTCTACATGGGAGACTTATTAGGAAGCTGCAAGCAATGGCTAG
>JAXCGZ010009500.1:97500-102500 GCA_037179515.1 Halocaridina rubra
ATTCATGCCCATGCCCGATGAGGTAAGGTTTATTTATTTATTCTTATTTTTGGCCCGTCCTGGTGTCAAATCATAAAAAAAAAGTGCTCCACACGTGCCTCTGCACGTCCGTCTTTACATTGGGATGAAATAGATCAAATTCACCCTCAGAATAATAAATAATTAAAAGAAACAAGAAAAAAATGGATTCTATTTTAAAAGATTAAATTTATCTTAAAAACAGACAGTTGTAAAGAAGTATTTTAAAGATAGAAATATAATTCAGCCAAATAATAATCTATAATGAACAAGCCGAAGATTTAAAAATAGAGACAAATATTTAACCAGTACTTGACAGTCATAACGAATGTATTTTTTTTATTCAAAAATAAATCTTACTTATTATCAACATTGATTGTATTTGGTTTTACGTCACGAACTCCCTTTTCTACTAAGGGCTAGGACGGTTGCCTTGTAACGAAGGACTTGTTTTGGCAGATGTAATCGTTACCCTGAGTGTATGCCCTTACTAACCTCAGTCCGTGACGGGGCGCGAACCCTCGACCTGCGGCCTCAGATGCATAAAACTCAATCAAATGTATATTTTTTATATCTTAATAAAATCCCATTCATTTCAATATTCACCAGGTCAAAATAAGTGTAACTTTTTATTCGAAAATAAAAGAATATATAGTCACCCTCTGACGGACTAAAACAACACTATTCTCTTGCTAATAATTTAATGTTTGCTAATGTAAGTGATGTAACCCTCTGCATTTAGTAAGTGTCTACTCATTACCTGCTTATTTTGCACTCAGTATTGCTGATGTCAAGCAATTCAATCAAATTTTTCAGCATCTCCCGCCAGGGGTTGCCGTGGCCCAATCGTCTTCATATTACCCTTTCCCCTTAATCCTCCTCCGTGAACCACACACCTTCATGTCTTCCCTCACCACATCACTATATCTACGTTATTTATGATGATAACTATTTTAGAGTTACAATAAATGCCAACGTGTTGATCTTTTCACTAGGTGCATTTATATACGCCTAGGGAGTTTAAGAAAAATCTGCGCCGGGTATGTGCTCATGCACATGACCATGTAGACAAGACGTAGGTTCTCATGGTTGAGTAAGGATGTGACGCACTGATAGTGGGATGCCCAAGGGCATTGGGGCAGATCGACACTAATATTACATAAGAGAGAGAGAGAGAGAGAGAGAGAGAGAGAGAGAGAGAGAGAGAGAGAGAGAGAGAGAGAGAGAGAGAAGGAATATGTATATAAGATATATATATATATATATATATATATATATATATATATATATATATATATATATATATATATATATATATATATATATATATATATATATATATATATATATATATATATATATATATATATATATATATATAGAGAGAGAGAGAGAGAGAGAGTCCTTTTTGTTTTTACTCCCTCTGCTATTGTTATTTTACATTCACTTGTGCTTGAGAAGGGGTCCAGGTAGGACCCGAATTATAGCGTTATTTTTTCTATGTGTTGATTCACTGATGGACTTCCTTACCATTTATTGCTGTATGCTAACAGTTTGTGCTTACTCTCACACACACACACACACACACACATCGAAAAAATGAAAGACGTTGTGATGGAAAGGGCAAATCCACTCATCAAACAGGCACTTGATAAGGAGAAGACAGTGGTAATCTCAGGCATAAGCAAATCCCAGGAGCCAACATGGCAGGGGAGACTTGAAGAAAATAAAGCTAGGGTTGTAGACCTGATAAGAAAGCTTGGAGTAGTTTGTGGTCCTGAGGATATTGTAAACATACACCAACTAGGTAAATATTCGAGGGAGAGAAAGCTGAGACCAACAAAAGTAACCTTTGAGAGAGGGGAAACATGTAGGGAAATATTGTTGAGAAAAAAAAGTCTAAAAGACCTTCAAGAATTCAAAGAAGTGTTAATTAGATGATGCAGAACACAGGAAGAGATGGGAAAGATCAAAAACTTGTTGCAAGAGGCAAGAAGGTTAAATGAGGAAAGAAATGAAGAAGAAAAGAAAAATTTCATTTCAGAGTTCTTCCAGACAAAGGGGAGATAAAGAAGATAATGACAGAAGATCAGGGGATGGGGCCTCATTAAGACTGTTATACACAAATGCTGATGGATTAGCTGGTAAGGCAGTAGAATTAAAAGATAGGATTCACAACAGTAAGGCAGATATATTAGCAATTACAGAGACTAAATTGAGTGAGGACATAAACAGTGTCACAGTTTTTCCTAAGGGCTTCAGAATACTAAGGGTTGAAAGATCTGAGAGGACTGGTGGAGGGATAGCACTGCTCATAAGTGAAAGGATTCAAGTTGAAGAAATAAACTTGGCTATAGAAAGTGAGTTTAAGGAATTTCTTGTTGCTCGCATAAATGCTGGGTCAGAGAGCATTATAATAACTGCTGTATATAACCCACCAAGGAACCAGAATAGGTTGAAATTTATGAGGAAAGTCATATAGGTACTATTGAAGTCATAAACTCAATTGTTAACATGGCACGGGAAAAAAAATGTAGGATTTTAATTATGGGAGATTTTAATCATAAAGAGATATATTGGATAAATCTTGACCCACACAGTGGTGAGGACTCATTCGGGGCAAGAGTCCTAGACTGTGTACAAGGGAATTTCCTACACCAACATGTAATGGAACCAACGAGGGCCAGGGGTGGGGATGAGCCATCACTACTTGATCTAGTATTCACAGATAATGTGTTGGATATTGAAAAAATTGAGTATGAACCACCAATTGAAAAGAGTGACCACTGTGTGTTGTTGATGGAGTATATCATTGAAGATATTCTGCCTGAGAGTAGAGGCATTGAGGACATGAGGAGGAACTATCCGAAAGGAGATTACATCAAAATGAATGAGCTTTTTGCAGTTATTGACTGGAGAACCTTATTTTACAACAAATCTGTACAAGAAATGTATGACATCTTTTGTGAGAAATATGGGAAGATAGTAGATTGTTGCATACCTGTCACCAAAGTAGGTGTAATTCATGCCAGAGAGAAATGGTTCGATAATGGGTGTAAAAGAGCTAAGGAGTGGAGAAACAAATGCTGGAAAAGGTATAGGAGGAGAAAAAACATAAATGCCTGGCAAACCTATAAAAGAGCAAGAAATGACTACCTAAGTAAAAGGAGAGAGGCAGAGAGAGACTATGAGAGGGACATCACCAGGAAGGCTAAAGAAAATCCCAAGCTTTTCCACAGCTTTATCAGAGGAAAACTGAAGGTAAAAGAACAGGTTTTAAGGCTAAAGAGAGCGAATGGAAGCATCACTGAGACGGATGAAGAGATCTGCAAAGAATTGAACAAGGAGTTTCAGTCAGTATTTACAGTAGAAAATACCCCACCCCCTCAGACTGCAGAGATAGAAGCTCAAGGGCCAGTATTAGAGAACATCAACCTTACAGCCACAGAGGTATGCAAAGCGCTGATGGATTTAGATGTTCATAAAGCTACAGGTCCTGATGACATATCCCATCATGTGCTTAAAAAATGCTCAAACTCAATATCAGTGGCACTAAGTATCATATTTAAAAAGTCACTGGAGTCAGGGGAGATTCCAAGATGCTGGAAACAAGCAAATGTGATACCTATCTTCAAAAAGGGAAGGAGGGATACGGCTCTGAACTATAGACCAGTTTCCTTGACCAGCATAGTTTGCAAAGTTATGGAGAAACTACTAAGAAAACATATCTCTCTTCACTTGGAATCCTTCAACTTTTTGTCAGTGAGGCAACATGGCTTCAGAGAAGGTAGATCAACAGTAACAAACTTATTAGAATTTTATGATGAAGTAAGCCGAATCTTACAGGAAAGAGAGTGCTGGGCAGATTGCATATTCCTAAACTTCCAGAAAGCGTTTGACACTGTTCCACATGGGAGACTTATTAGGAAGCTGCAAGCAATTGGTAGAATAGGTGGAAATGTTTTGGAATAGATACAAACTTACTTAGAAGGAAGGGAACAGAGGGTTAGAGTAAAACACTCTGTGTCTGAATGGAGAAGAGTTAGTAGTGGAGTTCCACAGGGTTCAGTTTTAGGGTCACTTTTGTTCCTTTTATATGTAAATGACCTACCAGAGTCTGTAAATTCATTCATGAATACGTTTGCAGATGATGCAAAGATTGTGAAGAAAGTAAAAAACGAGAACAATGGTAGAGAACTTCAGGAGGATCTAAATAATCTGCATGAGTGGTCAGAAAAGTGGCTAATGAAATTCAATACTTCAAAATGTAAGGTAATGAGAATGGGTACAAGTGCAAGAAGGCCCAAGCTTTACTACTTGGTGGCTGGAGTACAACTTCAAGAGACAGAAAATGAGAAAGATCTAGGAGTAAACATACTGGCATATTTGTCTGCAGAAATACATATAAATGGCACAGTAAGGGCAGTATATGCGTTCTTATCAAATGTAAGGGTAGCCTTCAGGCACATGGACAAGGAAATGTTCAGAAATATTTATGTAACCTATGTGAGGCCAAAACTCGAATATGCAGCCCCCTTTTGGAATCCACACTTGAAAAAGCACATAGCTAAGCTTGAAAAAGTTCAAAGACATGCCACGAAACTGGTGCCAGAAATACGCAATCTCAGTTATGATGAGAGGCTGAGGGAATTAGACTTACCATCACTCGAAGCTAGAAGAGTGAGGGGGGATATGGTGACAGTCTTTAAATTCCTTCATGGTTATGATAGAGTGGATAGGGATCGATATTTCGATATGGCTGGCTCTAGAACTAGAGGTCATAGTTTGAAGCTTGGTAAGAAAACTTCTTCGCAGGATGTAAGGAAATACTTTTTCAGTGTAAGAGTAGTTGATAATTGGAATTGGCTAAGCGAGGGGGTAGTTAATGGTATCTCAATCCATAGTTTTAAGGACAGGTATGATAAGTGTCACTAAGTATAAAATGGAACCGATGAGGAGAAGGGAAGATACGAGCTTTGGGC
>JAXCGZ010009500.1:107500-112500 GCA_037179515.1 Halocaridina rubra
CATAATTTTTTCTTTTGTTATTAAAGCTGTTTTTCTGACTACGAAATTCAGTGATAAACAATCATAATTTTATACATCAAAAGCTAATAAGTATTTAAATGGGATGTGACAATCATATATTATGTTAAGGGCGGTTTACACGGTCAAACGGTTCGTCCGACGCGGTCCGACAGACAAGTGTTTGAAGTGATGTTCGAACGTGTGAACGGAATATTTGGTTGTCGAACACGTTTGCCGAACGTGTTCGACAACCAAATACCCCGTTCACACGTTCGAACATCACTTCAAACACTTTCCTGTCGAACCGCGTTCGACGAACCGTTTGACCGTGTAAACCCCCCTTTAGAATATCTCATAGTTAGAAAAATCGATGTAATCTCAATCTCTGGAAAAAAAAGAGTAAAAGGAAAAAACAAAAACAAAAACCAGACAATCACATAAACATAGAGACAACTGCTGACGTATCAAGGTATGGGTGGCAAAAATACCTCTCCCTTGTTGCCATGCGTGTCTTATAAGTCAACTAAATGAGGTGGAGCTAGGGGACTTGACGTCCCCCTCCTCAATAGTTTCATCTCATAAAGAGTCAAGCTCCTTGCTTTGACTTAGCCACACCTCTTATAAGGAGGATTATGGACTTTGTATATAGACAAACAGAATAATTTTTCTACTCGGTATAATATTTCTATCATTGTCACCATCTTCTCAAGACGTATCTCAGATCGAAAATCTCATCAATGCGTTTGTCTTCATTACGGAAATAAGTCATATATATGAGATTTTATTAGATTTTAGGAACAATCTATAAGAGTTATGAAAGTTTCTGTCAAGTAACCTTAATTCCATGCATTGTAGATGTAGATGCAGGGAAAATTTAAATCTAAATTCCCAGCAATAGAGATAGAGAAAATTTTAATAAATTTCGAAAGTTTTGTGTTCTTCCATCACTGTAGATGTTCGTGCACCGTTTCATGGATCTACTACTACTACTACTACTACTACTACTACTACTACTACTACTACTACTACTACTAATAATAATAATAATAATAATAATAATACTACTAATAATAATAATAATAATAATAATAATAATAATAATAATAATAATAATAATAATAATAATAATAATAATAATAAAAGAAGAAGAAGAATAAGAATAGAAGAAGATGATGAAGAAGAAGAAGGAGAAGAAAATAATGAAATTAGAAGGGCATGCAATTGCAAATGCAAGAACAATTGCTTATACCGTAGCGTTGGAACATAAGCGCAAACATTTTTTCCCTTCCTTTAATTTTCTGCGAAGTCACTGAGGGTCAACATGTGAGTAAGCCAAACATTGCAAAGGTAAACTTGGCAGAAGGTCTTACAGCTTGTTCTCTAATGTAGTCCTACAAGGTTCACATACGTGATTGGCTACATTTAATCTTGGCGAAACCATTTGTTTTGCGTCTTTCTTATTCAGTTGTATAATTCGAACTCCAAAAGTGCAGAAAGTATTATACGGGTCTATTCTCTCTGTTGCAGCCTTACGTGGTTGACACAACACTAATGGCTGCTTTTAGTCTCGGAGGGGGGGGGGGGAATCATTTGATATGCTTCTTTCTTAATATGCATTAGCGGATTAAATGTAGAATTGAACCTCTATGCTGCAGAGGGTGCTAAAATTTGGTCTTTCTATTGAGGGCCTACGAGATTTACATAACATCAAAGTCTACCCTTCGTCTTGGGAACACCATTTCTTAAGCTTCCTTCCAAGTTTATAAACTACAATATGAAGTAGTATTCGAACCTCAGCTCTTCAGGTCTCACAGTGTTCTTTTTAATGTGACACACACACACACACACACACACACACACACACACACACACACACACACACACAGGGGGGATATGGTGACAGTCTTTAAATTCCTTCATGGTTATGATAGAGTGGATAGGGATCGATATTTTGATATGGCTGGCTCTAGAACTAGAGGTCATAGTTTGAAGCTTCGTAAGAAAACTTCTTCGCAGGATGTAAGGAAATACTTTTTCAGTGTAAGAGTAGTTGATAATTGGAATTGGCTAAGCGAGGAGGTAGTTAATGCTATCTCAATCCATAGTTTTAAGGACAGGTATGATAAGTATCACTAAGTCTAAAATGGAACCGATGAGGAGACGGCAAGATACGAGCTTTGGGCTCTTTCCCGTAAACACAATTAGGTAATCAATTAGGTAATCACACACACACACTTTCTAACGTCCAGGTGTGGGTTCGAAGACTTCCAGGGTGAATATATCTTCCAAAATTTAAAGGAACGAAACGTGTAAAAAAAAAAAGAAGTAAAAATACTGATGAAACTATGCAAATCATAATAATCAAGGACAATCTTCACGGTTCATTTGCAAACTTCTACAATCAAAGGAAATCCGGAACATGCACTTTAACATGAATTTAGCTGCCACAATTAATATATATATATATATATATATATATATATATATATATATATATATATATATATATATATATATATAAAGATATATATATATATAGTAATCATAAGTCCTAGGTTCGAGTCCCGGTCGGGGTAAAAAATGATTCACGTTTTCACATATGTAATGTGCTTATTTGATAATTTCATGGCCCGAATGAGATTGGGAATTGAATTAAATGCTAAAATGAAGCCACGAGTGAGGTTGGGGAATCTGTAATATGAACATAGTGGCATTCAGTTAGAATGCGTTCATTCCTAAAGTATAGCAGATATAAGCTATAAGGTTGGGTTCCTTTTAACCTTCTGTGGTGTAGTGGTAGCGCCTTGACTTAGTAATCATAAGTCCTAGGTTCGAGTCCCGGTCGGGGTAAAAAAATGATTCACGTTTTCACATATGTAATGTGCTTATTTGATAATATATATATATATATATATATATATATATATATATATATATATATATATATATATATATATATATATATATATATATATATATATATATATATATATAAAGGTTAAAGTAGAGAAAATCCCTCCCTCATCGGTAGAGAAAAAAAAAACACCCCCATTGCACTCTAGTAAGAGAAAATCCCTCCCTCACTAGTAGAGAAAAACCCTTCCCAGTGCAATCTAGTGCAGGAAAATCTCTCCCTCACTAGTATAGATAATCCCTACTGTTTCCACTAGTAACCATAATCCTTCCAAACGTCTACGAGCACATATAATCCCTCCGAGAGTCCCACAACTAAAATAATCTCTCCCCGTCACTAGCAAGGGGAACACGGTCAATGTACAGGTTCGTGTGATTATTAACACACGCTATTATATAATGACACAGTAGTAACTTAAAAAAAAAGATAATATAAATGTGTTGCTCACATCACCGAATTTGAATTGTAAACAAGCTGTCCAGAACCTCTTTCCTTGTCAGTTGCACTTTCGACCAGTTCGTTCACCTCTTTACGCGTCTGAATTAGTCCCCATTCGCATGAGGATGGACACAAGCATGTTGGAGTCGGGGGAATGACGCACCGCTGCAAGATCGAACTCGCGTGAGTCGGGGTTATCACGTCTTAAGTCTCGCGCCTTACCACTGAGCTATCGCCGCCCCTACTCTTTCAAGCAGTGCACTCATGCAAATATAACCTCTTCCTAAAAATAGGTTAAGTAATGAGTCAAACAATGATTAAATTTAGCTTCTGGTACCTGAGGGCTAATATATGAAGAAAAAAAAATAAAACGTGATGAGAACGTTCATTACTTACTTCGACCGATTTATTCGAGTTAATAGAAAAAGAAGTAAAGATATATGGATGTTTAGTTGTCACTTTGTCATTGCTAACATTTACAATCCTACGCACAGGAAATTGACTCTCCCAAGTCCCAGGTTTAAATCTTTCTGCTCTATAAGTCTCAGCTTCTCAGAGCATATCCAAGCATGTACTCGGAGGATTAGCAAGTAATTTGTTAATTGTTTAAGCAAATAATTTCCGCTCATGAAGGATAGAGTATGTATGTATGTGATTACCTAATTGTGATTACCTAATTGTGTTTACGGGAAAGAGCCCAAAGCTCGTATCTTCCCGTCTCCTGATCGGTTCCATTTTTAGACTTAGTGATACTTATCATACCTGTCCTTAAAACTATGGATTGAGGTAGCATTAACTACCTCCTCGCTTAGCGAATTCCAATTATCAACTACTCTTACACTGAAAAAGTATTTCCTTACATCCTGCAAACAAGTTTTCTTCCGAAGCTTCAAACTATGACCTCTAGTTCTAGAGCCAGCCATATCGAAATATCGATCCCTATCCACTCTATCATAACCATGAAGGAATTTAAAGACTGTCACCATATCCCCCCTTACTCTTCTAGCTTCGAGTGATGGCAAGTCTAATTCCCTCAGCCTCTCATCATAACCGAGATTGCGTATTTCTGGCACCAGTTTCGTGGCATGTCTTTGAACTTTTTCAAGCTTAGCTATGTGCTTTTTCAAGTGCGGATTCCAAAAGGGGGCTGCATATTCGAGTTTTGGCCTCACATAGGTTACATAAATATTTCTGAACATTTCCTTGTCCATGTGCCTGAAGGCTACCCTTACATTTGATAAGAATGCATATGCTGCCCTTACTACGCCATTTATATGTATTTCTGGAGACAAATCTGCCAATATGTTTACTCCTAGATCTCTCTCATTTTCTGTCTCCTGAAGTTGTACTCCAGCCACCGAGTAGTCAAGCTTGGGCCTTCTTGCACTTGTACCCATTCTCATTACCTTACATTTTGAGGTATTGAATTTCATTAGCCACTTTTCTGACCACTCATGCAGATTATTTAGATCCTCCTGAAGTTCTCTACCATTGTTCTCGTTTTTTACTTTCTTCACAATCTTTGCATCATCTGCAAACATATTCATGAATGAATTTACAGACTCTGGTAGGTCATTTACATATACAAGGAACAAAAGTGGCCCTAAAACTGAACCCTGTGGAACTCCACTACTAACTCTTCTCCATT
>JAXCGZ010009500.1:120000-130000 GCA_037179515.1 Halocaridina rubra
GGTCAGAAAAGTGGCTAATGAAATTCAATACTTCAAAATGTAAGTTAATGAGAATGGGTACAAGTGCAAGAAGGCCCAAGCTTGACTACTCGGTGGCTGGAGTACAACTTCAAGAGACAGAAAATGAGAGAGATCTAGGAGTAAACATACTGGCAGATTTGTCTCCAGAAATACATATAAATGGCATAGTAAGGGCAGCATATGCATTCTTATCAAATGTAAGGGTAGCCTTCAGGCACATGGACAAGGAAATGTTCAGAAATATTTATGTAACCTATGTGAGGCCAAAACTCGAATATGCAGCCCCCTTTTGGAATCCGCACTTGAAAAAGCACATAGCTAAGCTTGAAAAAGTTCAAAGACATGCCACGAAACTGGTGCCAGAAATACGCAATCTCAGTTATGATGAGAGGCTGAGGGAATTAGACTTACCATCACTCGAAGCTAGAAGAGTGAGTGGGGATATGGTGACAGTCTTTAAATTCCTTCATGGTTATGATAGAGTGGATAGGTATCGATATTTTGATATGGCTGGCTCTAGGACTAGAAGTCATAGTTTGAAGCTTCGTGAGAAAACTTCTTTGCAGGATGTAAGGAAATACTTTTTCAGTGTAAGAGTAGTTGATAACTGGAATTGGCTAAGCGAGGGGGTAGTTAATGGTATCTCAATCCATAGTTTTAAGGACAGGTATGATAAGTATGACTAAGTATAAAATGGAACCGATGAGGAGACGGGAAGATACGAGCTTTGGGCTCTTTCCCGTAAACACAATTAGGTAATCACACACTAGGCACATCACACACACACACACACACACACACACACACATATATATATATATATATATATATATATATATATATATATATATATATATATATATATATATATATATATATATATATATATATATATATATATATATATATATATATATATACAGAGTTATATGGATAGATAGACAGAGAGAGAGATAGAGAGCTAGAGATTATCTCTCTTCTTGCATGATAATGCATACAAGAGTAAGAACCTGTTCACGCAGGGCATTTTGAGCCGCGCGGTTGGAAGCGAGCTGTTGGAAATGCACTGTCGCATATTCAATGTTTGTCTATGGAATCGTTCACACATAACTGCGGTGGTTTCCAAACCAGCCAGATGGCAAGATCCCCCTCGCGTACGTGTGGTTGGCAGGAGTGTGAAATGTGCATTTTGAGGACAGCAGGCGCCATCATTGGTTGTGTGCCAGCCAATGAGAAAAGAAACAGTTCATTACCATGGCAACCCTTATCACCACATGGACTGATCCCCGTAATGAGTCACACACACACCAATGCATCGCTGGCCGCTGTTAGATGTCATTAAGACGAAGAAATAAAAGTGGATCTACCACTCAGTGACCCCACGGTCCAAAACGCTTCGTGTGAATGATTACA
The DNA here is from genome assembly GCA_037179515.1 of Halocaridina rubra. Lineage (NCBI taxonomy): Eukaryota > Metazoa > Arthropoda > Malacostraca > Decapoda > Atyidae > Halocaridina > Halocaridina rubra. The sequence continues at coordinate 121,435 of JAXCGZ010009500.1, forward strand.
GCGTTAAGTGCGGTGGTAGGCACCATGGTGCCTGGTGTGAACAAGCCCTAAGGGCCTGTTCACACAGGGTGTTTTTAACTGCGGTGACCACCGCCGCACTTAATGCTGTAATCATTCACTCGAAGTGTTTTGGACCACGGGGGCCACGAAGCAGTAGATTCACTTTGTTTTCTCTGTGTTAATAGCATCCAGTGCAAGGATGGGTGTGGAAGTTACAGCATGTTGTTTGATGTTGCATCTCTGCTTCAATCGACGCAAACAGCGACAATGACGATTTTGGTTTCATCTGTCTCTACAAGACATACTTACCTATGGCAAACTTACAACCTTGTACCCCTCTTTGAGAGGGCATGACAACAAGTTTTTCAATTATTTAAGAATGTCAGTGAAATCATTAGACAATTTACTTCCAACACTTTTTCTTGACTGTTCTGTCTTTGTACTCCTGAGATTTCATGTCCCAAATTGATGGGCATTTCTCAATTTCATTTATGAATAGATCTATATCAAACTGATCCCTCTCCATATCTAACAGAGGCCAGCAATGCAATGGTGTGTGTGTGTGTGACTCATTACAGGGATCAATCCATGTGGAGGCCAGGGTTGCCATGGTAACGCACTGTCTCTTCTCATCGGCTGGCATACTGTCAATGATGGCGCCTGCTGTCCTCAAAACGCGCGTTTCACTGCTCTGTGTGAATGGTGGCGTTCATCTGTATATATCTCGACATGCCTGCCAACCGCGCGTATGTGAGGGGGATCTCGCCACTGTGGAAATTACAAACCACCGCGGCTACATGTGAACGATTCCATAAACAAACATTGAAAATTCGACAGCGTGGTTAAAAATACCCTGTGTGAACAGGCCCTATGTGTGAGGTAAATGCAATTATGAAAATTCTGTACTCAGACATTATATGAATGTTTAATTATTGCTGTTTTGCAGCCTTTGAAAATTCATTTGTTTGTTGTTAGTTCATACATATAATAAGGAAATGCGAAAAGAGAGGTGGAGATACTAATTATTCGTTAAGTATTAAACTCAGAATGTTTCCATTATTACAACTGCAGTCCTTGGATACTTTTTATTTGCGTGCTTGATGATTTTTTTAATATATACTCTCCGCTCGTGGCAAAGTTACTATTCTCCTCTGTTCATGGATTTCCCAAGAGACGGTGAATAAGCATAAGGTGTCATTTCCATATACACAAAAGCAAGTTTAAAATGCTGATATTGACCTCTTACTTACCCAGAGCAACAGGAAGAAAAGGTCTTCGTAATATGGGAATGATTTTGTGAAGATTTTTAGTATGTCATACCCATATACCTTCCTACCTTCCTACCTACCTGCCTGCCTACCTACCTATCTACCTACCTACCAATGTACATATATATATATATATATATATATATATATATATATATATATATATATATATATATATATATATATATATATATATATATATATATATGATTGTTACAATCCCCCTCGAGAGAGGTTAGCCGAGTCAAAGCACACTCATTTGCCATAAACCAAACCTACCTCGATGACTCCTCTTAACTCCTTGAGGATAAAGGGTTGCCACAATTCCCCACTAACTTGCTTGGGCCAACCACAGTGTCAGTGGGCAAGGATCATCTGCCGTGAGACCCAACAGTTTCTAAATATGCAAAAGTCTGTGAACAGCTTGCTGCATAAATGCAGGAACCTGTTCATATGATATGCGAAAGTTTGCGAACAAAGCGCAAAACAAACACAAGAACTCCACAGAGCATGCAAGAGTTTGTGGAGAATTTACTCAACAAAAAAAAGATGAACATTACGCTAAGCAAATACGAATGAACAGCTTGTTTAGCAGATATAACTTTCATAAAAATTTTTTAGTTCATATTTATTTAACTGCATAGCGATAATGTCATCGAGCTTAGCAAGGATAAACAGTCAACAGTGATAATGGGTTAACGGATAGTTTGGTTTGGATAGGAAATTTGGGTAAGGATATGGTGGTACTGGATGTACCCTCTTAGTCCCTAAGAGATGACTAGGTAAATTTGGATGTGATGGCATAGAAAGAGTATAGCGGCACTGAGTAGTTCTGTTTAGTTCTCTTACGGATGCCTTGTTGTTCTTAGATGAGAAAATCGGGGTATGAAGTGGTGGCACTGGGTAGAACCTCTTAGCCTTTAAGAGATGATAGGATGACATTGGATAACTGGAAAAATATGTGGTGGCTCTGGTTGAAGCACTTTACTTCCCTTACGGATGGCTGGGTGGTCTTGGATAAGAATATTGGGTATGGAAGTGGCGGCACTAGGTAACGCCTCTGAGCTCCTAAGAGATGACAGAATGACTTTTGATGAGATCATTGTGAAATAAAATGGTGGCACTGGGTGAACCAGTGTAGCTCCCTTGAGAATCGCTGGGTAAGCTTGAATAAGAACATCGGCCATAAGTCTAGCTGCACTGGGTGGAGCCTTTTAGCCCCTTTGCGGATCTGGATAACCATGGATACGAAACCTGGGTATGAATGTGGTGGCACTGGCTGATCCCTCTTAACCCCTGAGCTATGACTGGATAAATCTGAATAAGAAAGAGATGACTGGATGAGTTTGAATAGAGAAACTATAAAAGAATGTTGCGCAACAGACTGAAACCTTTTTGCCCCCCAGAGCTTAATCCATCCCCAAGCGGAAAACGGAAGAATATTAAGGAAAAAAAAAGGAAGTCTGGATAAATAAATGATTATAAATTCAGAGAGCGATAGATCAGGTTGATAACAGCTAATGTCAATAAAGGTGTATTGGCTCTAAGTTAAAAATAATTCCCCTAAATAGGAAGTTATCATTAACTGAAAAATATTATATCAATAACAAAGGTAAAAATGTATTTTTATGAAGCAGAATGAGCAAAACCCAGAGTGTGTTGATGAGAATGATGTCCTTACGCAAATAATGATGAAATTTCAAGAAATGAGTGTTATGCTTTACCAATCATTACTGTATCGAAAACAATGAACAGATGCAAAGCAAGAAAAGAAGAAAAAATAAAGTAAGAGAAACAACTTTCTATCAACCGCAGCCATTACATTATGTTCCTACTTTCACTGTGTTGGCTTGTTCGTCTTCGGCCAACTCTCATTATTTTTTGAGACTTAAACTTCATTAAAAGTTTAGCAATTCATTTGCGAACATATAGAAAACCAATAAACTTAGGTGGTAATTTCATAGCAATATGTATCAGGGTTAAATTTAATATACTGCATATACATTTCCGTGGTTTTGGTGAAGTTTTCATATTACTTTGGCTCGTGTTTCTAATACTGCTAATCTGGCCAGGTATGCTGTCAGCAATAATGTATCAATATGTGTTTTCATTTTAAATACAAGGGCCATAACCACCGTGATATGGAGATGGCTGAGTCAAAGCAAAACTTCTACTGTTTGCGGGAAGGATGGGATTCCCACTCCCCTCTTTCAGCCTCATTTAGTTGACATTAAGACACTCAGGATATACGGATGCGGCATTCTTGACATCAACCTCCACTTACCTCAAATCTACCAAATGGAGAACAATGAATAATGGTAAACAGTAAAGAGGTGTTTGTTAGGGATGGGCCTCCAGTAAGGATATGGGCATTGTGATTGTTGCTTCAGTGTTAGGTTAGGATACTTGGTTAGATTAGTAAAACTGGAGAAAGTTTACACTGAGCCAACCTGAAATGCCTTCCTTCTGACCTTACAGCAGAGGTACAGCCTATGCACAGGACAGCATTGGACCTAATTCGTACTGTGAAAGTACAGTATGGAGGCATTGCTAGCCCAGCAAAAACCTCATAAAAAAAAAAGTTCTACAAATGCAGAAAAGATGAGGATCGATACCAGAAGTTTTCCAATTTATTTTCTTTTTAAATCTATGTATACACACAAGGACACTCTCCCAAATTTGGGGGGAGGCAGAGTCAAAGACAAAAACGTGCCTCTTTGCGGGAGGAAAATACAATGGAGGAGATTCAGAGCTCTCTCGCTCCGCATCAGTTAGTCGACTCTTACGATACGCAGGGGAACATGTCCTTGGCCCCCCTCAGGTTCTTCTTCTTTGTACTAAATTTATTCATTGTGATTGTAACAAAATCTTCTCTGGCAAGGCAGTAATTATTTATTATATTAAAAGCGTCGTATGCACTTTCAAGAAGAGTTGTCACTTGCTCTCTAACCTTTCTTCGAAAATGTCTTTGGAAGTACGTGGGACTACTTAATCGGTATTCCAAAGGTTAAGAACACAAAACCTGCTTATTTTCATTTAATATCCAATTCAAATAAACCATTATCTCCAAAAACCACCCTTGGAAAGAGTTGAGTTATTTATTTAAATAACCCTTGTTAAAATGGGAAGAAAACCGAGACTCTGTCTAATAAAGTGTATCATAAAAAAAATTCATCCACATAAATTGCTTCCGAAACAGTCAAGTTGTTTACTTGGTATTTCCAGACAAAAATTTAGAAAATATTGAACGCGTTCATATATATATATATATATATATATATATATATATATATATATATATATATATATATATATATATATATATATATATAAATATATATAAATATATATATATATATATATATATATATATATATATATATATATATATATATATATATATATATATATTCTTCTTTCTTTCTTTCCTCCCACAGGTAGGTTTTTTATCCTGTCAGTGTTGAGCATCTTCTTCTCCATTCTGGTCTGTCCCGGAAGATATCCTCCTCCTCCAATCAATTCAGTCTTTCCATTCTATATTTTGTTAAGATTTCTTGTATACTATCCCTCCATCTTTTTCGTGGGCGGCCCGTGGGCCTTCTTCCGTCTGGTGTCCATTTGAATGCTAGTTTTGGAATTCTTGCACAGAATTCCAAAATGAAAAATGGTTTGAAATAACATCTTCGGTGAAGCAGGGAAGTGTTTTGTCACCTTTGTTATTCTTAACCTATATGGACAAAATCATGAAACAAGTAAACAACCAGCAAGAAAAACCAATGAGGACATTAGCCTACACAGATGATATTTGCCACTGGGAAACAAGTAGGGATGGATTGCAGGAGGTGGCGGAGAGATGGGATAGGGCACTTGAAGAAGCGGGGATGAAGATGAATAAAGTGAAGACTGAAGTCATGGTATTTGGTAGAGGAGAAGAGATCCTAAATATAAGTCTCAATGGAGCTACACTCCCACAAGCAAAAGAATTTAAGTATCATGGAGTAAAGATTAAATCAAGTGGAGGTATGCACGATGAGATCACTGAAAAAAATCAATAAATACCTCAGACAATTCCACATGCTCTATTCATTGTTAAAAAAAAAAAAAAAAACATATCTCAGCAGAAATTAAGAAACTAGTCTACACGACTGTCCTTATACCAACATTAACCTATGGAGTTGAAACTTGGACATTGACTACAACAGACATGAGTAGATTAGTAGCTGCAGAAATGAAACCTATCAGACTTATACTCTGTAAAACATGAAAGGATAGAATAAGGAATGAAGAACTTAGAAAAAGATTAGGAGTGGTATCATTGGAAACAAAAATTGAGCAAGCTAAGCTGAGGTGGCTGGGACATGTAGAGAGAATTGAGGAGACAAGAATTCCACAACTAGCATTCAAATGGACACCAGACGGAAGAAGGCCCACGGGCAGCCCACGAAAAAGATGGAGGGATAGTATACAAGAAATCTTAACAAAATATAGAATGGAAAGACTGAATAGATTGGAGGAGGAGGATATCTTCCGGGACAGACCAGAATGGAGAAGAAGATGCTCCGCACTGACAGGATAAAAAGCCTACCTGTGGGAGGGAAAAAAAAAAAAAAATTAAAAAAAAAAAAAAAAAAAAAAAAATAAAATATATATATATATATATATATATATATATATATATATATATATATATATATACATATATATATATATATATATATATATATATATATATATATATATATATATATATATATATATATATATCCTTATAGCTTATGTCTGCTATACTTAGGAATGAACGCATTCTAACTGAATGCCACTATGTTCATATTACAGATTCCCCAACCTCACGAGTGAGGTTGGGGAATCTGTAATATGAACATAGTGGCATTCAGTTAGAATGCGTTCATTCCTAAGTATAGCAGATATAAGCTATAAGGTTGGATTCCTTTTAACCTTCTGTGGTGTAGTGGTAGCGCCTTGACTTAGTAATCATATATATATATATATATATATATATATATATATATATATATATATATATATATATATATATATATATATATATATATATATATATATGAACGCGTTTAATATTCTTTAAATTTTTGTCTGGAAATACCAAGTAAACAACTTGACTGTTTCGGAAGCAATTTATGTGGATGAATTTATTTTTTTTATGATGCACCTTATTAGACTGAGTCTCGGTTTTCCTCCCATTTTAACAAGGGTTATTTAAATAAATAACTCAACTCTTTCCAAGGGTGGTTTTTGGAGATAATGGTTTATTTGAATTGGATATTAAATGAAAATAAGCAGGTTTTGTGTTCTTAACCTTTGGAATACCGATTAAGTAGTCCCACGTACTTCCAAAGACATTTTCGAAGAAAGGTTAGAGAGCAAGTGACAACTCTTCTTGAAAGTGCATACGACGCTTTTAATATAATAAATAACTACTGCCTTGCCAGAGAAGACTTTGTTACAATCACAATGAATAAATTTAGCACAAAGAAGAAGAACCTGAGGGGGGCCAAGGACATGTTCCCCTGCGTATCGTAAGAGTCGACTAACTGATGCGGAGCGAGAGAGCTCTGAATCTCCTCCATTGTATTTTCCTCCCTCAAAGAGGCACGTTTTTGTCATTGACTCTGCCTCCCCCCAAATTTGGGAGATTGTCCTTGTGTGTATAGGTAGATTTAATAAGAAAATAAATTGGAAAACTTCTGGTATCGATCCTCATCTTTCCTGCATTTGTAGAACTTTTTTTTTATGAGGTTTTTGCTGGGCTAGCAATGCCTCCATTCTGTACTTTCACAGTACGAATTAGGTCCAATGCTGTCCTGTGCATAGGCTGTACCTCTGCTGTAAGGTCAGAAGGAAGGCATTTCAGGCTGGCTCAGTGTAAACTTTCTCCAGTTTTACTAATCTAACCAAGTATCCTAACCTAACACTGAAGCAACAATCACAATGCTCATATCCTTACTGGAGGCCCATCCCTAACAAACACCTCTTTACTGTTTACCATTATTCATTGTTCTCCATTTGGTAGATTTGAGGTAAGTGGAGGTTGGTGTCAAGAATGCCTCATCCGTATACCCTGAGTGTCTTAATGTCAACTAAATGAGGCTGAAAGAGGGGACTGGGAATCCCATCCTTCCCGCAAAAAGTAGAAGTTTTGCTTTGACTCAGCCATCTCCATATCACGGTGGTTATGGCCCTTGTGTATATATATATATATATATATATATATATATATATATATATATATATATATATATATATATATATATATATATGTAGATATATGTATATATATATATATATATATATATATATATATATATATATATATATATATATATATATATATATATATATATATATATATATATATATGTAGATATATGCATATATATATATATATATATATATATATATATATATATATATATATATATATATATATATATATATATGCATATATATATATATATATATATATATATATATATATATATATATATATATATATATATATATATATATATATATATATATATATATATATATGCAAAATTATCAACATAAATTGTCAATGAAAGAGTATGGATAGATACTTTGTATGCCCTGCTAAAACATAGAGAATACCTGAGCGGTTTATATTTAATACATGCATACATACGTACATATATACATACATACATGCATGCATACATACATACATACCCGGTACATACATACATACATACATACACACATACATACATACATACATACATACATACATACATACATAATGGGTGTAAAAGAGCTAAGGAGTGGAGAGACAAATGCTGGAAAAGGTATAGGAGGAGAAAAAACATAAATGCCTGGCAAACCTACAAAAGAGCAAGAAATGACTACCTAAGTAAAAGGAGAGAGGCAGAGAGAGATTATGAGAGGGACATCACCAGGAAGGCTAAGGAAAATTCCAAGCTTTTCCACAGCTTTATCAGAGGAAAACTGAAGGTAAAAGAACAGGTTTTAAGGCTAAAGAGAGCGGATGGAAGCATCACTGAGACGGATGAAGAGATCTGCAAAGAATTGAACAAGGAGTTTCAGTCAGTATTTACAGTAGAAAATACCCCACCCCCTCAGATTGCAGTGATAGAAGCTCAAGGGCCGGTATTAGAGAACATCAACCTTACAGCCACAGAGGTATGCAAAGCGCTGATGGATTTAGATGTTCATAAAGCTACAGGTCCCGATGACATATCCCCTCATGTGCTTAAAAAATGCGCAAACACAATATCAGTGGC
>JAXCGZ010009500.1:135000-160000 GCA_037179515.1 Halocaridina rubra
TTGATCAATGACATTTATTCTAATAAACTTAAATCTAAGGGAGTCTTTGAGGCTATAAACTACTTAAAGCTATCTTAAAATAAATAAAAAAAGTTACAAAATTTGTTCTTCCACCAATCTTTGTCAAAGACGGTGGGGACATTTTCTTTCCCATTTTTATCAGTTTGCATATGGGGGGGGGGAATATTTTTCTTGTTATTTAACTTTCTTAGTTTAGTGATTTTCCATACCCCCTTTTTTTCTAGTTTTAAATTTTTTTATTATAAGAATTTTCAGTTCCTTTTTTTTTCATTGTCACTAAAGTTATTATATGTATGGGGATTTTTTCTTTCCCCTTTTTAATTTTAAATTTTTGGGGATTTTCATATCCCCAGCCCCTCAATTACCCATCATTGCTAGGTCTTGGGATTACCAAATCTAATTACTCAGACCTTTGCCTGACAACTTTGAGGTAGGTCCGGGTTGTAACAACGTACCCGAATCCTCTTTTGATCTGGAGATGAGCCGGACAAAGAGAGGGCTTCGATGTATCTGCTGGGAAACTCTCCCGCCCACTTTCATGCAACTCTTGAGGTAGTCCTATGACCACCTCTCACGCACCTCCTCAACGAGGCGCATCTCCGTCCAATAGCTGAAAAATATGAACATAGCTTGGAGTAGATGCTAGGGCTGGAAATTAGGCCTAATGTTGCTAGTACAAATGCAGAAAGAATACATATGACCTCTGCATACAAACAAAGGCCTTTGTCTGCATTCAGAGGGTATACTTCACCTCCCAGCATCTGCAGGCACTTGCAATCTCTCCACTGGGTAAAAGGGACTGGTTTGTGAAAATAAAATTTAAAAATTGCAGGTCAGGGCTGCTTGGAAATAGGGTGGTAATGGAAAGTAAGTGTCTACACCATTAGGTTATTATTCCAAGATACTTAGGACTTAACTGAGTAATTGGTACATAGCATTAGTATACTATAGATATCAAAAAGAAAAGTCATGAAATGCTGAGAATAGCCACTAAAGAAATACTCTTATTAGCAGTGACTACAGTAACATAAAAGCATGAATTCAAGATAAAAAATACAAATCATTTGGTTACTGCTGATAGTATTTACAATTATGCAAAAGGTCATGGAGTGATAGCAACAATAACAGCCAATATAATGATAACAATACTAATAATCATGATCATAATAAGAATAATAAAAATGAAATAAAAATACTAAATCCGGAATAGGTGTATATATGCAATTGAGACTGGCATTTTGAAGTAAGAACAGAGTTCTATACTAATATTTCATAATAATGATCATTCTAACACAGTCTCTTTTACTATTCGAATTCCTGCAGTCATAAATATATATATATATATATATATATATATATATATATATATATATATATATATATATATATATATATAGTAGTCTCCGTGGCAAAATGGTAGCGTCCGCGACTCTGAGGCGGCAGGTCGAGTGTTCGCGCCCCGTCAAGGACTGAGGTTAGTAAGGGCATACACTCAGTGTAACGATTACATCTGCCAAAACAAGTCCTTCGCAAGAAGGCAACCGTCCCAGCCCTTAGTAGAAAAGGGAGTTTGTGACGTAAAACCAAAACCATATATTTGTATATATATAGGAGCATAGTCATCAACTTTCTGGTTGCCCAATTTGTTAGTGGGAGCTTTATCTCTACTACTATCAACAAAACTTTGATTATCTTAATGAGCTCAATTGTAATTATAAATTTCATGACAATGATAGTTATTAACAATAATTAACTCTAGATAAATTTTTCAAAATCTTTTTTAATTTCAATATATCAAAGGGATAAAGGTATTAAAGATTTTTCAACATAAAAAAACATTTATATATAAAAAACGTGTATCTGAAAAAATATAAAAAGTTTGTCTCTGTGTATGCAGTAATAAAATTAAAAAATAATATTTCAATTGCAACAGTAAAGAATGAGTTTTGCTTAAGTTTCATAATCTCTTAAGGATACATGAAAAAATAATATATATATATATATATATATATATATATATATATATATATATATATATATATATATATATATATATATATATATATATATATATATCAGTTCCGGTTTTATGTCACGGACTCCCTTTTCTACCAAGGGCTAAGACAGTTGCCTTCTTGCGAAGGACTTGTTATGGCAGATGTAATCCTTACCCTGAGTGCATGCCCTTGCTAACCTTAGACCATGACGGGGCGTGAACCCTTGACCTGACGCCTCAGAGTCGCGGACGCTACCGCATGAGCCACGGAGACTACTACATACATATATATATATATATATATATATATATATATATATATATATATATATATATATATATATATATATATATATATATATATATATATATATATATATATATATATATATATATATATATAATATATATATATGTATATATATATATATAGTCTTCTACAATCTCAAATTTAATTTCTTATAGTGACTATTCAACTGAAATACCTCAGGAGACAGGGGGAAGTTATATATTTTCTCTCCTTTTCATACTTACGATCGGGTAGGTACTTAACTAACTTCTTTTTTACTCTCTTTCCCTTTCCCTACCCAAAAATTCTGCTCAATATCTGTCTTCTAGACTTCAAATGGCTATCTTTTGTGGCGAGTTTTGCGTGTAGCCAGTGTTCCTCCCCTGTCTCTTCGGTTTCTGGATTAACTTCGTCTCTTTCAAATACAGAAAATGGCTGTTTGACATTCTTGTGGTCATTTCTTGTGAGTTTACACACTCTTCTTCATGACCAAGCTGAAATAATTGTGACAAACATTATCATGGCTAAAACTTTCAAAGTTTTATTTTATCTATTTAACATAATCTTTCGGACAAATAATGTATATAGTGCAGCTAGAAAGAAAAATAAAGAATCATTCAGAGATTCATGTCCTTTATCACTTAATATCTATCCTGGAAGTCACGAAAATCAAATAATAATCTCGGTGGTGGAGTAGGGGACGGAACAAAATAAAATAAAATCTGCATCTCAACCATATCTGGGCAAGTGGAAAATCACTTTGCCTCGAAAATATCTCTTAATAGATATCGCAACAGCTACATCACCTCCCATTAAAATAACGATCAAATGGCCTGCATAAAGACACGATGACGCAGGGCAAGAATTCTCATGGACCCTATCCCCATCATGCTTCCTAACGGACTTTTCATAATGCCACCCACGAGAGCATCCCCCCCATTATACTCCCAGTCAGTCATACCCATTCTCTCCCGCACTCGCGACTCTCAAAACTCGCATTCGCCAAGCATTTCCCCCGAGAGATCTGTTTATGGCGCCTATTTCCCCCCGCCATCACTCTGAAGAAGTGTGTGGCGTGGACACTCGTGCGGCCCGGGAGGTCACATGACTGCGTCACCAGCCCTAAATCCCACCTTGTACTCCCACTAGGGTATGTTAAGGCAACACACAAATCCCCACCTTCACAGCACAAATCACTCGACTACTTTTTCCGCCTGCATTACGAAAAAATAAAACTCATTGCATTAAACAGTAAAGATAATAATATCACAAAAGTTTCTTATTCTTCAAAAGGATATGTTATATACGTAATTTAATGTCAATTTCTTTATAATAACAATGTTAGAAGAACGATCGGTCATTCCCGCTAAAATTTTCTCCCGTGAAAACATGAAAGAACCTTGAAAGCAGGTGTAAGAGGATTTCCCACTCGATTTCTTACGTAAACACTGTCACTTTTTGCTTTAAGAAATGAATATAAAAATGATATTACACGTACATTAAATTTTTTCAGTTAAAGTCAATACATTTGCCTGTTTAATAATCAATTAAGGCATTAATACAAATAAACTGAACACCCTTCAAATGCAATTACTCATTATATTATTCAAATTATAACAAAAATGGAGTTTACTACTGCTTATAGCTATTAGTACAAATTATCCATGTTAGTAATAGGTACAGAAATTCAACTTTTTTTAACTTACTAAAGCCATATACCCTTTTATATGCGGGTTGGCTGAGTCAAAGCATAATTACAAAGTAAAATGGTGGAGTCCGCTGACCTCAATTTCTTTTAATGCTGGTCCCATTACTCACTGGATACAGATCACAAGTACTTAGCTATTTTGGGAAACTGCTTGAAGGATGTCACGGCTACAGGCAATGGAGGAGCGGGTTCTTCTTTCTTCTGAGTCCGGTGATGTTCCCGCCAACTTCGTCCATCTCTCTCAGAAAATCGACGAATCGCCATCTTCTTGGTTGGATCCGGCAACATATTAATTCTGGTAGGGGCGTTTTCTCTCAAAGCCCGGTCACACTTCGGCTCACTGTGACGGTGGTGTACATGGAGGCTGCATGGGACAATTTTTACTGCAAGGGGCTTGCCAATACGGGGACGGGGAGAGGAGTGACTGGTTCTGGTAACATGATACTGTCGGACCTGAGGCCTTTTCTCTCGACGTCGCTGTCTCGCTGCTTGTAAGAGTCTAGAAGTTTCTTAACACTCGAACATTTCTTCCATAGATGCTTTTTTATATTTGTTTCTTCTGTATTCTTAATTTTTATTTCTCTTCTCTGTGGTACTGGCCAGGATGAATCTTAAAAGCTGCCACCAGTTGTCAGAGAGTGTTTTAATTGCACTATCCGAGTGTTATTATAGGTAGCGAGGTCAGTAATAGAGAGATAAGCATCTTCTTCTTTAAAGTTATTTATTAGATTATACACTTATTTACCACCTCAGAGCTCCCATTCTTATGTAGTTCTTGCCACTCTCTATTCCCGCCCCCTCAGGGGGAGATTGCTAACTATGGACGTGACTTTTGCCCCCGGCAAAGGCTGACTTCTAATTTAAACACGGGCTCTGTGGGTCAGTCCTGTGGCGTGGGTATCTGTGAGCGTCCTCTGCCCTCTAGCGGCTATTGGAATATATGAAATGCCGAGTGATGCTATAGGCATCTATGATATGCCGTACGACACTACCCATAAAACTCAAATGCAGTAGTTTGCAACAACGACCCCATATGAACAAGGGAAAAGTTGCCGATAAAGGTAGTGAGCACTTTCACTCAATATGAGTTACATATGAAAAATATATTCAATATTCAGAGCCATGGAATATATTACTTTTTTTATTTATAAATAAATTACTTTAAGAGTCTATATAATTAGGGCAAAACATATTTCTTTCTCAGTGGTAAGAGGTCATTTAATACTTTTTTTCCACTTTAGATCGTGTCAGTGAAGTAAACTCGAATTAGAAGTGAGAAGAGTGTCCTCTGAACTCTTAGCTTCTTCTACTTCTTCTTTTTCTTCCACTACAGCTGTTCCTGCTTATGCAGAGTCACTATTTCTGAACTCTTAGCTAAATGGTTAAAATAGGAGCTAACTCAGCTAGCTACACCACTACAAATGCTCTACTCTCTCTCTCTCTCTCTCTCCTCTCTCTCTCTCTCTCTCTCTCTCTCTCTCTCTCTCTCTCTCTCTCTCATATTATATTCACATATGAATTATAAACTATAATCGGATATATTAACTTAAAGTCAGTAAATGAAGGAAAGCGAAAATCCGAGGTGAAATTAAATCTCGATCGTATCTGAGTTATTACACTAACTGTAATTACACTTTGTAGCAAGATTTAGATAATTTGCTTACGAAGCTTTAACAGTGGTGTGTGTGCGTGTGTATGTGTGTGTGTGTGCGTGCATATATATATATATATATATATATATATATATATATATATATATATATATATATATATATATATATATATATATATATATATATATATATATATAGCGAAGCTATCTTGATACGCTGTTTTGTATAAATATATATATATATATATATATATATATATATATATATATATATATATATATATATATATATATATATATATATATATATATAATATATATACATATATATATATATATATATATATATATATATATATATATATATATATATATATATATATATATATATATTTATATATCATATTGAATAATGTTAATATTATCAATATTAGGTATTACGGATTGAACTTGGACTGGTCCACACAGCTCCGGGTTGAGTCTTCCTTCAGACACGATATACATACATATATATATATATATATATATATATATATATATATATATATATATATATATATATATATATATATATATATATTATGAGTGTGACACCGGGACAGGCAAAAACTGCCCTCATCAATAAAGGCCCGGGCACTAGAAAACACCAAGACGAAGCAAAAGTAAAAGTTTAAGAACAAGGCAGGGATGAGGTAATGTTACACAAAGGAAAACGACAGACTGAAAAATATATTAATATTAGGTATTACGGATACAACTAGGACTGGTCCAGACAGCTCCGGGTTGAGTCTTCTTTCAGGCACAGTTCATTACTTTTTCTTACATCTACACCGAATATTCTGGCATATTCATTACACATCTTTTGCTATCCCATTGCATTTGACAAGTCACAATACTCCCTATATCTGCTTCATTTTGCTCTCTTTTTCCTCAGATTTGCTAATTTATGGAAGATCCACAGTTTATGGCCCCCAGTACTCTGCATGGAGGGGTGCTAAGAATCTCCGGGGGTCTTGTTGACTCCACTACTGGCGTGAGGGTTGACACGCCAGGTGGTAGTAATGGTTCTGCCCTTACCCTTGCACCTCCTGATAGATTTGCTTCTTTCACTCTTCACTTCTCTAACATTCGTGGTCTGAACTCTAATCTTTTGTCTGTAGAACAGTACTTGGGTACTTCCCTCCCAAACCTCCCCCTTCTCTCTGAAACCCAGCTGTCTAGCCATACTTCCACTGAATCATTTCAAAGTCCTCACGGTAACCTGCATTCTCGTTTTCGCTCCAAAGGTGGGGCCTGTACCAACTGCAACACTAACCGTCCTATTGCAAGGCTCGTAGATCTTGAATTTCCTGACTATGATGTTCTCTGGCTAAATATCTATCCCTCCACTACCACTATATTCCTTTGCTTCTGCTACTGTTCTGCAAACTTTTGTCTTTCTTTGAATATCTGTCCTCTTGCCATGAGTTATTGCTATCTTCTCACCCACATGCCAAAGATCTCTTTATTGGAGACTTCAATGTACACCACAGTTTGAGAGGAAGTGAGGTCCTTGCTTTCTATATTACTCACAATCTGGAGCAGATTATCAAACATCTTACTCAGGCTCCCAATCGACACGAACATATAGCCAACACTCTTGACTTATTTTTTACTTCTAACCCTTCAAAGTACTCTTATTCTGTGCTTTCCCCTATTGGTAAGTCTAACCACTCTTTAGTCTCTTACAATTTTACTCCCCCTTCATCAATTCCTCCTTCTCAGCACCGCCTTTGGCACTTTGAGTGCACCAATGTGAAGATTTGCATAACTCCTCTTTGACTTCCCATGGGATGACCACTGCTATAGGTCCTGCAACCCTGATGAAGTAGCCCTAAAAGTTGCCGAGATCATAATCTCAGGAACTGAGGTGTACATCTCTATGAAAGCTTTTTCTCCCCCTAGTCTTTGGTCTGACCGTGCCTGCTTCATGGCTATTCAGTTCAGGGATTGGCACACTGGTCGTATCAAGCCTCTCCTTCTGATTTACCCCGCTGTGCTTTTATTGTAGCTAGAAAATTGCTCTACTGCTCAGATTCAAAGGTCTAAAGCTTTCTTTTTAAGAAGAAAAGTTGATGACCTTAACTCCTCTCCCACTGACAAATATTTCTGGTTCTTAGCCAAAAAAACTCTCCAAAAACTTCTGTAATTCAATCTTTCCCCATTTCTTTCATTTTGATGGTTCTATAGCTTGCTTTCCCACTGATTAAGCCCCTCTCTTTGGCTCTCATTTTTCTGCCAACTCTTCTATAAACGATTCCAGCACACCTGTCCCTCAATCTTTACTCCTCTCTAACCTTATGCCCTCCCTTATCAGATGGTATCCCTGCAAGGTTCCTTAAGGAGTTTGCTGATGAACTGGCTCATGTGCTTTGCTCTCTTTTTTGCTTCATTCTCTCAACTAGTATCTATCCTTCATCTTGAAAGCATGCTCTAGTTCAACCTGTTCCTAAGAAGGACGACTGCTCTATTCCTTCAGACTATTGACCTATTGCCGTAACCTCTTCTATCACTAAAGTTTTCGAAACTTTGTTAAATTCTAACTTCTTGAAATGTCTTGAATCTAACTCGCTTATCTCCGATCACCATTACGGCTTATGCAAGGCAAGATCTTTGGGTGACCTCCTGTCCTATCTTACTCATGTATGGTCATCTTCTCTGGGGAACTATGGGGAATCCTTTGTCGCCCTTGATATCTCTAAGGCTTTTGACAGTCTGGCACAAGGCTCTGTTGGCAAAACTGCCTGTTTATGGCTTTACCCCTTTTCTCTGTTCTATGATTTCCAGTTTTCTTTCTGACCGTTTTATATCTGTAGTTGTTGACGGTGCAACATCTAGCCCTTTCTCTGTTACCAGAGGTGTTCCACAGGGCTCTGTTCTGTCACGTACTCTGTTCCATCTCTTCATCAATGATCTTCTTCAATCCCCATCTTCCTCTCTTCTTCATTCCTTTGCCGACGATTCTACCCTTCATTTTTCCTCTGCCTTTTCTTAACAGCCCCCATCTGCTACTCGTAATCAGTCTCATATAACTCTTTCTTTTACCCTCAACTACGATTTGCAGAGGGTATCTGGGTGGGGTACACAAAATTTTATTAAATTTAGTTCCTCCAAGACACAGTGTCTGGCTATCACTTTATCTTTTTC
Organism: Halocaridina rubra; assembly: GCA_037179515.1. Lineage (NCBI taxonomy): Eukaryota > Metazoa > Arthropoda > Malacostraca > Decapoda > Atyidae > Halocaridina > Halocaridina rubra. The sequence continues at coordinate 143,813 of JAXCGZ010009500.1, forward strand.
TCCTCCTGATAGTCCTATTGTGTTCGAAACTAACGAAATTTATCCTCTTAAGTCTGTCAACATATTAGGAATACATATAGCCTCTAAATTGTTTTGGACGAATCAAATAATCTAAATTTTTAAATCTACATCCAAAAAATTGTTGGTTCTGTTTTGTTTTGGTCATTACTATAACTCTTATCAGTTACTTAAAATTTATAAATGTCTTATCAGTCCCTGTCTAGAATACTGCTCGTACATCTGGGGTGCTGCTTCTTATACTTATCTCCTCGCTAGGATTGCATCTAAGGCAGTCAGACTCATTAAATACCCTTCTCTTACTTCAAATCTGGATCCTTTTTCTCTTCGCGTAAGGTATCATCCCTTTCTCTTTTCTATCGCTACCACTTCCATCACTGTTCTGATTACTTTGCGAGTTGCATTCCTCCCCCACTGCCGAGGCCGTGTAACACTCGCCATGTGGCCTCATCTCACAGGTACTGTGTGAAGATTTATAGATCGCGGATTGGTCGGTGCAGCAACTGGTTCTCCCCATCTACTTCTAGAATCTGGAACTCTCTTCCTCCTTCTGTCATTTCTAATTCTTAAACCTTTCTTCCTTCAGAAAGCGGATCTATCGTCATCTCAGGCCTAATCCTGCCATATTTCTAGGTCCTCAGTCATCATATACACATGCTTCGTTCCCCCTTGTAAGGAGGGTGGCCGAGCCAAGAAACGCACAGTCACCACAATCCACTCATGCCTCAACCGCTCCTCTCTGTTCCTTGGGGTTAAAGGGTCCTCAGTACTCTAACTATTCTTCCAGTCTGTCCTTCTCCTTTGTGTATCATTGTTCGTAATCTTGTTTTTTCCTTCGTCTTAATTTTTTTTCGTACATGGACTTTTATTGATGAGGGCAGTTTTCTTCTCTCTCCCGGTGTCACACTCATAAAAAAAATGAACTACTATTTTATATATATATATATATATATATATATATATATATATATATATATATATATATATATATATATATATATATATATATATATTGCTTAAATTTAACATTAGAATATAAATGAATGTTTGGAGTGGTTGATTATTTTCAAGCTATATTAAAAGTAAAAGTGCCTCCTAGTTTAAATATGAAAATATAGCCAAGGGTCACCTTTTCGCGTCTATCATCTCCTAACCTCTTTCCTCTCATTTGGCTGCAACGAGTACATCTATGGATATAAAACGTAATGGCTGTAAGACGTACAATGATCTCAAGCACGAAAATAAGCATATTTATGGCTTATAAAAAGTTCGTTATTTCATCTACTGACTCTTCCTAATTTAGTATTTATCATTCCACTTTAATTCATGCAAATATGGAACATTTTTGCTTCTGACCAGGATTCGAGCTTACCAGAACTTTACATACATATACAATGGCCGCAGTCCCGTTTGAAAGGGGGCTGTCTGAGTTAAAGAATTTATGCGCCAAAAGCCAAACATACTTCAGTCACTCCTCTTAGCTCCCTGGGAATAAATCGTTACCACAATCCCCCCCACCACCCTTCTTGGGTCATCCACAGGATAAGTGGGCAGGGATCTCCCGTCACACATAATAATACATCAAGCCGTAAAGGGCACTACTGACCTCAAAACTGAAGGCCCAAACGAAGTAGAACTTTTCTGATAATTGTTACTTTAGTCAATAGCTAACTCGACATAATGTCTCTGTTCATTTTAACTCCAACTTCCTTACCTTAATCGTAATTTTTTTTTTTTTTTTAATAGTCGGTAGCGACTTATGGTGGCTTCCAAACTGTGTTATAGGTTCAAATTGTAGTTAGGGGTAGATATAAGTATCATGTTTCACATACGAAAATATGAGCATATGAGTAATACATACTTTTTCCAGTTTCTAAGAACGTAAGAATAAAAGCACACACGCGTACACATATATGGTAACGTGTCTAAATGAAGAATACAAAATACCTATATGTCTAGTCTAAGATTTGTAATATAGAAAGGACACAATTGAAAATAGACCACACACACACACACACACCACACACACACACACACACACACACACACACACACACACACACACACACTACACACACACACACACACACACACACACATACACACAAAGTCACTTAGAGAGGATGCACTGAATATATTAATATCCTAGGAAAATCATATATCAATGAAATGTCATTAATAATTTAGTTATTTTCGACATTCACAAAACTCTCTCTGACGTCAGTGTCTGAACTGTTTTATATTCATTATTAGCAGAGGCTATTATAAAGTATCTGCATATGTGACGGTTTACAACCAATGACATGTATACATAACATACATACACATGCATATACAAAAGCACATATGAATACTAACATATATACGTATATATAGATATAGGTTCACGGAAGGAGATATATATATATATATATATATATATATATATATATATATATATATATATATATATATATATATATATATATATATATATTGTGTGTGTGTGTGTGTGTGTGTGTGTGTGTGTGTGTGTGTGTGTGTGTGTGTGTGTGTGTGTGTGTGTGTGTGTGTGTGTGTGTGTGTTCAGTAATTAGCACATAATAATAATAATAATAATAATAATAATAATAATAATAATAATAATAATAATAATAATAATAATAATAATAACAACAATAATAATAATAATAGAAGAAGAAGAAGAAGAAGAAGAAGAAGAAGAAGAAGAAGAAGAAGAAGAAGAAGAAGAAGAAGAAGAAGAAGAAGAAGAAAATGGAGAACCACAGTTATATGCATACTCATTATAATAATAAACTCAGTCCCACTGTATACTTCATAAATAAATAAATAAATAAATAGATAAATAAATAAATAAACAACGATATTACATCCCTTAATATCATTATAATTATTCATCTCTAATATACTGCTTTCACTTGAGAAACTCTTGCAATCTAGTTTCAACCAGTTTCCATATCCGGTATGTGAAGAGACATTACAGCAATTGTGTTCATGCAATATGGGATGACAAAAATCTCCGAAGTAAGCACCAATTAAGAAATGCCAAAACCGTAACAGATTAGTCTACAACACTTACTTCTCTATCAACAGTTTAGCCCTAGGGGATAAGGGATCTCTTGTGTATGTTTTTTTTTACTCTATTTGCCCCTTGAAACTCATCTTATGGCGCTTCTGGCTTCAAGGTCTATGGCCGGATACCCTTTCTCACACCCACTCTCTTTACTGATCCTAACTTGGAACCAGTACCGGCTAGAGCTGGGGTTTCCCCATTGGCTGAATTGTATTTTATAAACATTAATTCATCTTTATCTAAAGATTTTTACCGTGTCCGGGTAAGGTCTCTGTCTATTTTTAATCTCATGGAGATGTTTCGATAAGGCTAAAAGTTTTATTGACAAATGCCCTTTTTGACTTTTTGACCAGGACTTGAGAACAGCACAAACTTCAGCTGATTACTTCCCTAGTGGAGGAATTGGACCTTTCTAAGTCTTCTTCATCAGCAGTTTTTCTCAAGTCCATATGGGGTCGCAGTGTCTCAACTAGTCTCTTGGAGACTAGCGTCATATTTGGCTCAAAGTTTTCGGTCGGATGCCTTTCCTAACACCAACTCTTTCTCCTGATCCGATAACCGACACCGAGCCTAGCTGGCTTGCTTCACCACTGGCTAGGTTGTGATTCACAAATACTATTTAGAGTGCCATTATAACATTTGTTTGAATAAAAGTAACAACATACCAGGGAGTGGAAAGCTTAAAAGATAATTTGCAAGTATTTCATATTCTAAGTGAGCTGTTTGCAATTAAGAATATAGGGAAACACTTCTGAGTGGGAGAACTGTCTGCATTTTTTTTCTGGACAGCACAAGTGAGTGTATGTATTGTATGTATGTATGTACACGACTATATATGTATATATATATATATATATATATATATATATATATATATATATATATATATATATATATATATATATATATATATAATATATATACATTATTATTATTATTATTATTATTATTATTATTATTATTATTATTATTATTATTATTATTATTATTATTATTATTATTATTATTATTTTCTTTACAGGTAGCTTTTCCATTTTCATATTGAGTTTATGTGTTTCACGTTCCTCTTGGAGATCAAACTAATTAAATAATGTTTGGCCCAAAGGTTTACAGCTGTGAGCTTTTCCTGACACCTACCCACTTCAGAGAGCTCGCTTGCTCTCCGAATGATTAGATTACAGAAACAAGACACCTATCTATTTCAAAATCTCTCTCAATAGCAAAAGCCTATGTTTGAACCAGCCAGAGAGTTTGACTATGGCATCCTTTTCTCATCTCTTTTACAGAATCCTTTTCTTTTTATATATCTACTAGCATCGGCTTGTAGGAGTATATCATCTTGACATGAAACAGTTTTAAAATGTTCAATAACCGCTTAGAGATCCGCGTAAAATGTCAAACAAAGGACAGAATGTAAGATATTTCATGCGTTTGTTGTTTTCTAGGGAATTCCCCTCCTTTGTACAGACTACACACATTGGAAAAGAAATGGAAGGGTGTACATGAAAAAGGATGGAAAAATACTGTAAAAGTGTAAGTAAAAGAGTGAAACTAAATTGGAAATAGACAATAGTTTCAAAATTAAGGTAAAGCAAAAAGCAGACAATCGAAAACCATGAATACAAGAAAAAATCACGGCAAGTCCGGTGAAAGTACGAAGGCAAAAAAAAAAAAAAAAGAAAGAAAGAAAGAAAGCCACCAAAAATATGATGCCATTAATTGAACGCATTGAGATTAACTAATTTTACCAAGAAATGTGAATGCACCAATTCTAAAGCAGACACTAAAATACGTCATGAACATAAGAATACCACAAATTCTCTGACCAACTAATCAAACCCAAAATGAAGGATAGATCTTAGTTTCACGAACTGCGATAAAGTGACGAAGACAGTTTACTTAAAATAAGATTATGCTGGTGTTTCAATAACCTCAAATATGAGATGAAGAAAAATAATATTGGTGTTTCTTTAACCTCAAAGAGAAGCATACAAGAAGATAGTTTATGTTGGTGTTTCTCTAACCTTAAGCAGGAACCTTAATTAAATGTTTGCCGGTGTATCATTAATCTCAAGGAGTGTCATGCGAGAAGACAATATTCTTAATAAAAAAGTTTTTGGTGATGTTTCTCTAACCTCAAGAAGAAGCAGACGAGAAAACAGTTTACTTAAAAATTTAGTTTATATTTCTCCAAGCTCAATGATGAAAAGGAAAGAAGACAGTTTACTTAGAAACCACCTGCTGGTGTTCCTTCAATCTCACGGAGGGGGAGACGACGATAAAAGAGTTTACCTAAAAAGAAAGCTTGCTGCTGTTTCTTTGATTCATGGAGGAGCAGTGTTTCTTCAGCCCCTTGGAAGAGCAGACCAGGAGCCCAAGTACTTAACAAGTTTTGCCGGTGTTTCTGATACCTCAACAAGGAGCAGACAAGACGGCAGAGTACTTAAAAAGTTTATGCTGGTTTTTCTACAACCTATAGAAGGAGCCGACGAGAAGACAGTTAATTAAAAAGAGAATATACTGGTTTTGCTTCAATCTCTAGCAGCAGCAGACCAGGATCCGATATCTTCAACTTCAAGGCGAAGCAAACAAGATAACAGTTTCCCAAAACACGTTTATTCTGGTATTTTTTCTACCTCAAAGAGTAGCAGACAAAAAGGCTGTTTACTTAATAAAGAGTTTGTACCAATTTTTTCATATTTAAGGAGTACCAAGTTTACCTTGAAATTTTACAACTTCATAGGAAGCAGAGGAGCGGAATACGGCTGCTACAGTTTCTTAAACCTCAAGGCGACCAGACGACCAGAACACTGCTCCTACTTTTACTTCCCCCAAAAGCCTGGAAACGAGATGTGAAGCGTGGCGAGCCTCTGTGCAGTCATGTTCACCAGTAAACAATCTAACGAGCCCAAGCGTTGTTGCATAATTCGAGATAGTCCACCATTCGTCCAAGTTAACAAGGCGAGTGAGTGGATATAATGGAGCACAGTTCACACAAGTGAAGTTCTATTAGTGAAGTATATTAGTTGCTAAACAAAGAGCATATTTTGTCTAAAAATACCACAAGCACTCAAGTATTTTTGTTGCAATGTTAAAAAAAAAGTGATCATAAAATTGCTAGCCAAAGACCGCAAGTGGTATATTTTTCGGGTTATAGAAAGATTTGGTCATCTTGAGTTGCCTGGCATACAGAAAACAAAAACCTATTGCATTATTGCAACATAAGTTTACGGACATGAGCAGATTTAAAGTTAGCAAGACAATCTGTTGATTTTCTCGTTAACAAAACGTCAGTTCCCCCTGAAGCGAATATATAAACATATGAATAAATATATAAATATGCCAAAATAAAAAAAAACAAGAGAGGAGAATGGAATATCTAGTGGAAAGAGAAGATGACTGGAAGAATTTGAGGAGGGATACAAAATGGCTATAACGAACGAGAGGGCATTGGGAACAGGACACAACTGGTAGTTAGTTATAAGGGAAATAGCAGGAGAATGTGTTGAAAGAAATATGCAAGTCAACATGTCTGTGTCCACCCCCCAATCGAACGGGGAATAACTGTGATATATGAAACGGTGAAAAAAAGACCTATAAGTATCATTACAGCTACAGAAAACAATGACTAATTGTCAACTCTTTAAAGAAAACTAATTATCAGGAAAACATATCTTGTAATGTGTCTTTTTAAATGCGTCATATATACACAATCAGCAACTGAAACTAAATAATAAATAGAAATATAGTAATATTAAAAGAAAGATGCAAGATTATGCAGACGATATCATCTATAAAGGTGATGGAAATAAAAGTGGAACCAACAGAGATTCGTTTTTACACTTCCGCCATGAGAGAGAGAGAGGGAGAGAGAGTGGTCAGACTACATTTTCTGAGTGAAACCTAAATCTTTTTTGCTTTCGGTTTCTGTTAGATAAGCAATGTGGCACGAATGCGGGGGAGGGGGAGGATGGCGTATGCTACCTATATTGATTTTTGTTGTTGTTGAGAGAATTTTTAATTTTTTCATAGCCTTTTCAAGGCAAATATGTTTGTCACACACACACACACACACACATATATATATATATATATATATATATATATATATATATATATATATATATATATATATATATATATATATATATGTGTGTGTGTGTGTGTGTGTGTGTGTGTGTGTGTGTGTGTGTGTGTGTGTGTGTGTGTGTGTGTGTGTGTTCACACACACGTAAATCTCGTGTAAGTGATCGGTCAGTTGTGTTCACCACCACAACCTAAAGTGTGAGAGAAAAATTAGTACTCTGTTAGACCTAGAGGATCAGCTTTAGGAAAAACAGTAAAATATTACACAATTGACATTTTTGAGAACTTCTGGACCATAATAATTTATATGAACATTACGAAAAATAATAATTATAAAAAAAAGAGTTGGATAATAAAGTACAACTCACTCACTGAATAATAAAATCACATCTGCAATACAAACCTAGTTTCACACCAGCAGCTTCCCACCTATGCAACTCGCGACACTAGTTTCTATTATGAAGTGACTAGTGAACATAAAATCTCCTTGAAGTAGAAAGGCCTCATGGCTTTTCTTCCTGTTCTCCTCCACAGCCTATTTCCTTCCTTTTGATGGTTATTTAGGAGAGGCTGAGAAAATTGAAGCACCTGTATTTTTTTTCACTTAGTGTTCTCTTTTGCTTATGAATGAACTATATATAGGAAATTATCTTGTGCGTGAGCATATATATATATATATATATATATATATATATATATATATATATATATATATATATATATATATATATATATATATATATATATGTGTGTGTGTGTGTGTGTGTGTGTGTGTGTGTGTGTGTGTGTGTGTGTGTGTGCGCACAAAGGAACACACACACACACACACACACATATATATATATATATATATATATATATATATTATATATATATATATATATATATATATATATATATATATATATATAATATATATATATATATATATATATATATATATATATATATATATAATATATATATATATATATATATATATAATATATATATATATATATATATAATCCCCCCAGATGCGTACCATATTCAACTAAACATTCCCAATAATTTCCTCTTTCGTGCGATATACAAATCTTTTATTTTTTTATAATTTATTATTGTTATAAAGATATATATTTTATTTGTCAAGTATTAAAACTTATCATCCATCCATATGCCAAAGCCATATTCCCCCTTATAAGGAGGGTGGCTGAGTCAAAGACAATACTTTGACTTTTTGTGGGAATTACATACAGAGGAGGGGATTCCCAGCCCCCTCGCGCCGCCCCATTGAGTCGACCTTTACGACACGCAGGGGAACACGGAGAAAGTATTCTTACCCCCTCCCTCAGGGTATATATATATATATATATATATATATATATATATATATATATATATATATATATATATATATATATATATATATATATATATACGCACACACATGAATGTGAGTGTCTCTGTGAGTATGTGTTTGTGATTGGTTTATCCTATTCTATTATTATCACAGCTAATCAACCTAACAAAATATTTCTGAAATAATATTACATATCTGCTGACGGAGGTTTAGAAGAGATAATATCCTACCTCCATTGATGGGTAATAGGCCATCCGTTTGTTTGTTTGCCATTTTATGAGTCTATTAATCCACCTGCGAATGGGGATGAAACCGTAATTGTTTATGGACTACTGAAGCAAAAGATAATGAACTGATGGATTTTAGAGTACACAAATGATACATATACGTAAAAAAAATAAATTGTGATCACGAAAAAAAAAAAAAAAAAAAAAAAAAAAAAAAAAAAAAATATATATATATATATATATATATATATATATATATATATATATATATATATATATATATATATATATATATATATATATATATATATATATATATATATATATATACAGGTGGAGTTATATCAGACGTTACGAAGTGGACAATTGCAAAGCCTTGAGAAAGAAAAGTTAGTATTTAGTTGCAATCCTGTTTTTTGTGTATTAATGCTTCAAGGCCACAGTTCTCAGGTGGGCAGTTCCACCTGAAGATGCCAGTGTATTCCATATTAGATTTTGTCGGCCTCTAAAACATCATTAGCTCCGAAATAGTATTGAGTATAGTGGCCTACAATACAGTATAGATAAATATAAAAGATATAATACCTATAAAAGGATAATACAATTACTATCATTTAACGAAGTAAAATAATTACCTTAACATCGACACGTGTTTTGAGAAGTAACAAAAAAGGCGTGGCAACAGGATCACTAAAGGATTTCAGGGACGTTCCTAAAAGGAGCTAGAGGAATCATTGAAATTATATAGATATTTTATTTCTTTTTCTGTACATGTACACAGAAGGATATGTTATGCAGAACTAGTAGATACATACATACATGCATATACATTGGCCACAATCCCCATTGTAAAAGAGGTGGCCAAGTCAAAAGCACACATTTACCAAAAGCTAAATATATCTCGATCAATCCTTTTAGCTCCTTGGGCCTTGGGAATAGAGGGTTGCCACAATCTCTCTACCACCCAGCTTGTGTCATCCGCAAAGTAAATGGTAAAGGATCTTCTGCCGTGAGGCCCTGATGTTAGCAGCTTGTAGAAATGTTCGCAAGAGTACTCAAGTTTTATAAGAATGTATATGGTCTTGAACAAATTGGAAACTTTTACAGCAAAAAAAAAAAAAAAAACACGGGGTAACTTTGGAATATTCCAGTTTTACCGATAAAAGTACTGAACAAGCTAAAACAAAGAAACAAACAAACTTCTAAAATGAGTTTATGCAGTATATCAAAACATAGTAAAGTGAACAACGGCATAAATCAAAATGCAACACCAACCTGAGTTTATCCTTGAGTCGCATTATTGTCACACAAGTCATCCAAACTAAAAGAAGTACAAAAACAATAACCCAATGGTGCAAAGTTTTGCAGTATCACATCGCAAGCCCCAGGACATACCAAGAAAAAAACCCGATTTCCATAAAAAAAAAAATGGCTTTAAAAGGCTTAATATGAGTTTAGTTTTAAAAAGTTATGCATTTTAGATTATTAAACGTAAAAGTTTGTTAAAAAAACGTTAATGCATTAACATCTTCTAAACATTATCGTCGCAAATCTCGTGCAATGAACATAATTGTGTTCGTCTCTGGCATCTCTCGTGGCCTGATCAGTGGAGTTCAAGGATAAAGACCCATGAAGGGTGTTTCTGCTAGCAGGGGTAGGGAGAGGCTGAGAAAGGCGCTAGGGAGCGGTAGAAAACAACAAGGTATATTGAACATCCCGCGCAAATTTTTCGTACCATCGTAGGTTTTGCTACCAGGGCGCTTGTAAGCTACTTATAAGTGACTGTGATTTGGAAAACTTTTCAATAAGGAGAAAATGTATATAAAGCAAGATAATTATAATTATAATTATGAAAGCAAATTTCGAAAAACCAGCGGAGAATTTCAAAGCAAAGGAGTGAGAATTCTAAGTAATTGCATATTAAATAAAAAGCCTTTTTTTTTTGTCTGATATATATTTTTTTTTAAATGAGTGTCACTTTGTTCCCTGTTTCTCTGAAAAAAAAAGGAGGTACTTTGGAGATATACTCCTTAATGAATTGATCAACTGTTATGCTACTTTTGGGAGAAATTCAGAGGACTTTATTGTGTCTGCTTATAGATTTTGTCATCTATAAAAATATATATTGGAACTAATGTGCGAAAATTTTGTTTTTGATCGCGGAAGCGCGTGAACATGTGTTTTGTGTGTGTGTGTGTGCACGCGCGCGCGTGCGTGTGAGTTTAATTTTGCTTCAAATTGAAGTTCATTTGTAACTGTCTTACGTGGATTTTGTATTACTGTATATATATTTCTATCATTTTTATTTATTTTTGCCACTTCACTCATAGTACAGAAATTATTAAAGCATAAATATAAAAGGTAATTAAAAAGTTCACTTATCATCTCACAGCTATATAGAAAACTTGGAGGAAAATTATATAGGAAATTTCCCAAGTGTATATCGATATAATATGGAAGTTCAAGATAAAATTATATTAGCCACTTCCAGTGTGTTAGAAAATTGTGTCATGCTTTGAGTAAGAAATGACTAGAAAACTATGCAGCAAAATATGAGTTACAAACTTTAAATGAAAATTATATAAAAGAAAAAAAAATGAGAACTTTGTGGTATACAAGAGATCATTATGATTATAAGAGTCAATATAATAAAAACCCTTAACAATGCCTAGACAAAGAACTTACTTTGGAGTTTAAGATAAAAAAAATATGATTAAAAATTACGTGCTTTGGAAAGATTTTAATATTAAGAGTAACATACATCCTTGCAAAGAAACTAAGCAAGGGTGAATATTAGTGATGTAAGTTTACAGTGGACGTTTATTAGTCTTAGCTAAAAAAAAACTAGTTTACCCTCAGTGTTCCATTATACCACCAGCCGCCAACATGGTTCCTTCACTAGACTTAGAGGTGAGTAAGATATTTCTTGCATTCATTTTTTATTTCACACATACATACATACATACATACATACATACATATATACACATGGAGTTGGTATATAAATGTACCTACAAATCTCCACAGGTACTGTGTGGAGATTTGTAGCTCGTGGATTGGTCGGTGCAGCGACTGCTTCTTCCCGTCTACCTCCAGACTCTGGAACTCTCTTCTTCCTTCTGTCTTTCCTAATTCTTATGACCTTTCATCCTTCAAAAAGCAGATCTATCGTCATCTCAGAGCCTAGTCCTCCATATCTCTGGGTCCTCTTTACTTTGACTGTTTTTTTCTGTCTGTCGTTTTCCTTTGTGTGACATTACCTCATCTCTGCCTTGCCCTTAACCTTTTTCTTTTCCTTCGTCTTGGCAGTTTCTGCCTGTCCCGGTGTCACACTCTTAAATAAAAACAAACAACTACATTTGCAAACAATATAAGCTAACGGAATATAAAGGGAAATTAGAAAGCTATTGGCAGACAATCCCAGTACATATATATATATATATATATATATATATATATATATATATATATATATATATATATATATATATATATATATATATATATATATATATATATATATATATATATATATATATATATATATATATATATATATATATATATATATATATATATATAGCATGCACACTTATATAACTGTGTACTTTAGAGTTTGCTTCACATTAATATCTACGAAATATAAAAGGGGTTATAGGGATTGCACGGCTAACAATCGTTCCAACTTTTGGCAAAAGAGGCAAGATCTTTGTGATAAGAAATCTAAATTTTAATGCATCAGGTCTTTGGACACAGTTATGGCCACTCTGCTACTTATGAAATAGAGGTTCTAACTACCAGTCTATTCTACGGCTCATTGGATGTAACGCCAGACTACCACCCAGGAAGTTCCGAATTCAACTCCCTGAAAGTGGCTCCTAAAATGGGATCAATAGCTAAAAAATATCCAGCTACTGGGGGAATAATCCAGCTACGCTAAGCACAGTAAAGTTTACCTAAGAAACCGTATTCTAGGTAACTGTTACCCAAGTAAACTTTACCTAGGTAGCCATGTCCTAGGTAGCAGTTACCTAGGTAATGGTATCTAGGTAATGTCCAACCTGCAGCTGTATTTTTAGAAAACGAAAAAAGAGCACACTTTCTATTACTGAAAACATTTTTATTTAGTCCAAACTGGGACATATATACCCCTCCGAATGACGTAATTGGCCGTGTGTTAAGCTTTTAAATTTCCCTTCGTAGAGCGCTATTGCAATTTGAACATCAAATCAATCAACCATCAGCTCTACAGAGAACAAAAGAATATACTGAATCTATTTATATATCTTTCATTAAACTTGTCCTGCTCTGCACTGCATGAAATGAAATGCTTTTCATCCAAATATCCGTTATTTTTTACCCCTGGATTTCGCTAAACGTTTTCAGAAAAAAAGGGGGGGGGGGCACGAGACGATAAAATGAGGGAAAGCAAGCTACAGCTGTCACTCCCCATTGCTGAGGATCTTTACCTGTTTACACTGTGGATGATCCATACGGTAATGTGGGGGTAATTGTGTTGACCTTTTATTCCTATGCAGTTAAGGGAAAGCCAGGGTGCACTGGCTTTCTGTATAATGGGTATGTTATTTGACTCGTCCAATATTTTAACAAGAAGTATTACTGCCAATTCATATATATATATATATATATATATATATATATATATATATATAATATATATATATATATATATATATATATATATATATATATATATATATATATATATATATATATATATATATATATATATATATATGAAATCTTAAATTGATTGTAAATGTTATAGCAATTATAAATGTCCCAGATAAAATCTCTCTCTCTCTCTCTTTAAGCTGAAATAATAAATTTGAGCTCCTCGGGGGTATGACTTATTATATCAAAGTAAGCTTTATGTATTTACTTATTTATTTATTTATTTATTTATCAATTTAATCATAATTATATTTACTTATTAATATATTTACGAATAAACATTTTATTCATTTATGTTTTATTTTTTTTATACTTTTACGCATTTATTTTTTATATCTTCATTCCTTATATGTAATTAATCTGCTTTACTGCCTTGTTTAATATTTCATTCTAGCTCAGTCAACCCCAACTGGAGAAGCCAACAACACCATAGACATTAAATATTGATATTACAAGGAAAACAAACTCACTAATTAAAGCTAAAGAAAAACTAATGAATTACTGAAATGAAAAATCATATTAAAATAAATAACAAATAATGCTCTGCACTAAGGTAGACTACAATATAAAAATTATACACAGCTTATATACCTGTAGAGATACAAAAAAATGAATGACTTAAAAAAAAATATACGAAAATAGCTAAAATAAACGAATGAATGAACCGAAAACTATATGAAAAGATGACCGAAGGTTTTTCTGACACTATAGTAAAAGAATAACAAAAATATCATTGGCATTTCTGCTTGATTACAGTCGTTAAGGAGAGTACGAGGAGACCCAGCACCTCACCATGACTGTGCACTATGACGAGAGGTGTGTGTGCAGAGTGCTTGGCGTTATTTGACGCAGGTAGGAGAGGGATGTACTGATTAAGAGGGAGGGGGTGGGAGTGGTAGTTGCTTTCAGGCGGAGAGAGTAAGAGGGGTGGCGTTTTAAGAGGAAGAGAACGGAGTGGTGTTTTGAGTAAGAGGGGAGATGATTTAATTGAAATGGAGGGAAAGAGGAGTTTTAAGAAAGAGGGATTGAGGGTAGTTGTATTTGAAGGGTGAGGGGAAGGAGGTAGATTTAAGAGGGAGGGTTTTGGGGTGGTGGTGATTTTAAAGAGAGGGAGTTGGAAAAGTGGTGCTTTAAGAGGGAGAAAGGGAGAGGAATGGTGTTTTAAGAGAGAGAGAGCGAGGGAGAGGGAATGCTTAGGATCATGCTATCACAACATATTATGACCTACCTTCATAATAATCTAGGTCAATACATGCAAGTCAGCATGTTAGTGAGAGGGGTAGTGTATTGAGAGAGAGAATAAGAGAGATTATGTTATTACTACGTATTATACTCAACCTTTAAATAATTCTAGGTCAAGATTTGCAAGTCAGAATGCATGTCTAAAAAGATTTATATAGGTGACTATTTTTATTCCATATGCGTTCAACATGTTGATGTCTTCAGATAATTGATTCATGAGTATGTTATTATTACAATCTCAGCGCACATATTTAACAGGTTTGTGCGTATTCAGTGATCACAGCTCGTATTTCTCTTAGCATTGGTTGATAGCATATCATTTGCAAAGGCGTTAATTTTCATTTTATATATGTATCTATTTACACATACTCATACATATATATATATATATATATATATATATATATATATATATATATATATATATATATATATATATAATTCTTTCTCTCTATCTATCTATCTGTCTATCTATCTATATATCCATCTATGTCTATCTATCTATATATCCATCTATGTCTATCTATCTATCTATCTATCTATCTATCTATATATATATATATATATATATATATATATATATATATATATATATATATATATATATATATATATATACATACATACATATATATATATATATATATATATATATATATATATATATATATTTATATATATATAATTTTTTCTTTCTATCTATCTATCTGTCTATCTATATATCTATCTGTATATATATATATATATATATATATATATATATATATATATATATATATATATATATATATATATATATATATATATACTGTATATATAATTCTTTCTCTATCTATCTATCCATCTATGTCTATCTATCTATCTATCTCTCTCTCTCTCTCTCTCTCTCTCTCTCTCTCTCTCTCTCTCTCTCTCTCTCTCTCTCTCTCTCTCTCTCTCTCTCTCTCATATATATATATATATATATATATATATATATATATATATATAAAGGTCATTATTCCCCTATTTAGGGGAAAAGTTGAACCATAACCTTATCTTTTTTCGGATGTAAATAACAAGATTCCCAATCCCCTGGTCGACTACTTTAAGATACGCAAGGGAACACTGTGGCGGCATGATAGCTACCCACCCAAGGAAAAGCAAGAAAATACAGGCTAATAATAGAAAGAGAGAATGGATTACGGGAGGTAGAGGACGCTCAACACCTCATTTGGACAGAAACCATTTACATATCTTCATGCTTCTTTTTCTGTATATTTTAGTGCATTTTCGCTTACCTGTCTATCTCTCTATCTATCAAACTGTTACTTTCTGTCGCGAGACCCTTTAAGGGCGGTTTACACGGTCAAACGATTCGTCGAACGCGGTTCGAAAGACAAGTGTTTGAAGTGATGTTCGAACGTGTGAACGGGGTATTTGGTTGTCGAACACGTTCGACAAACGTGTTCGACAACCAAATATCCCGTTCACACGTTCGAACATCACTTCAAACACTTGTCTGT
>JAXCGZ010009500.1:165000-170869 GCA_037179515.1 Halocaridina rubra
CTCTTTACTTTCTGAGTTGGCAGAGTAATGCAATTTGCTTTTGCACATTCATAGAAGGATTTAACTTATGTATGTAGAGAGCTTCTAGAATTTGCAAACGTCGAAAATGTTTTTCTGTATGTAGTATCTTCATATTTTCCTCCAACATTTTACTTATGATGAAGGTCTGGTGTTCTTTCATCATATGATTTTTGGGGACGCCTTCTTGTAAGTGAAATGTTAGTCTCTTTGTCAATTTAGTTGTTGTCATACCAATATAAGACGATTGAAGACTGCGTCTTCATGGGGGCATGTATATTGGTAGACTACATGACTTTCTTGGCAGAGACTTTCGTTAGTTGTGGGTTTGTTTCTTAATATAAGCTCTCTCGTCTTTTTTGTTTTGTAATATATGTGGAACTCCACTTTCTTGTCCGGACTTGTACTTATTAAACCTCGTCTAATAATCTTTCATTGCTTTTTCTTCTTTCTTGTAGTCATCATTCATGATGCCTTTATAATACAGCTTTATAATTTGTTTATTTACCGTTTCTGTAAAGGTCCTTGAGTACATTTTCTTTTTTAAAATAGTGATCGAGATGCTTTTTTATTTGCCCATTTACTTCTTTTATTAGAGTATCCATTATTATCCATTATATATATATATATATATATATATATATATATATATATATATATATATATATATATATATATATATATATTATGAGTGTGATACCAGGACGGCTAAGAAAAAAAAAAAAAAAAAAAAAGCCCTCATCGGGCCGGGGCACGAATAATATATAAAGTACAGAGAAACAGAGATGACTTACATACAAACACACAGCA
The DNA here is from genome assembly GCA_037179515.1 of Halocaridina rubra. Taxonomy (NCBI): domain Eukaryota; kingdom Metazoa; phylum Arthropoda; class Malacostraca; order Decapoda; family Atyidae; genus Halocaridina; species Halocaridina rubra. Next base: position 165,829 of record JAXCGZ010009500.1, read on the forward strand.
TTCAATATTTATATATTTAAATAGTAAAATATATTTCCACATAAATACTATAAGCACACACACACATACACACAACAACACACACACATATACACACACACACACACAAGAGAAAAAAAAAGAAATATGATTCACAATAAAAAATAAAGAAGCTGAGATGAAACTGCAAAGGTTCTTGGCCTATTGCAAATAAAAATAAAAATTGTAAAGTTTACATTAAAAATTAAATTCAAAATATAAACATTATGTAAAAGAGATGACAACCTAATCTATTAAAAATACCTTAAAGGTTTAGAACTATTTAAAAAAAATACACACACACTAAACACAATAATCGTCATTTGCATTACAAATATTCAAAGGTAATTTAATTCACAATACAGTGTCATATTGTTCTCTTAACTGCGGTTCATGGCTCTGAGCAAAGGAAAAAGATTAGCCAGCAAAGCGTCTTTATCGTCGTCTATGAGTGAATCTACATCGTACTTCGCTTCAGGTGTCCTAATATATAGGTCCTGAAAAGAGAAATTGATGATATACACAGGAAATCGTTAGCTTTATCAATGAATGGGCAAAGAATGTCCTAATATCGTCAGTCCTTTAAGCTGCGTGATTTTATTTGTACAATGTATAAAGGTAAAAAGTTGAGATTTTAGATTCGGAAAATGATTACTTCCTGATATGATAGTCTCAGAAGTTACTTCATATCTTTGTAGCGAACAGTTTCAAACATCTTAATAATTCGCCATTGTTAAACCGCGAACCAGCTCTGTAAATCTGCAGACAGAAAGTTTGACATTAAAGCCATTCTATTGCTATATTTGCAGAAATGAATTTTCTTAATAGTTCAAAGAGCGATTAATATAATCTGCATTCTTTAAAGTGCTATTGATTATAATGCAAAAATATTTATAATTTTCAAGAATGGGTAATGACTGATTATTCATGCTGAAATTTCTGTTCAAAAAAGTTTTACTACGAGTAGAACTGAAAAGCACGCATATGGAGATTTTTGCACATTAAATTTCAAGTCCAAATTATTTGCTTCACTATTTGCGTTACCTGTTAATGCCTGAAAACTTATAGCTGAAGGGGCTAGATAGATAGATAGATATTACTGATAAAGAGATAGACAGATGGATAGATAGATAGATACACACACGCACACAAATATATATATATATATATATATATATATATATATATATATATATATATATACTATATATATATATATATATATATATATATATATATATATATATATATATATATATATATATATATATATATATATATATATATATGTATATGCATACATGCATATATATATATATATATATATATATATATATATATATATATATATATATATATATATATATATATATATATATATATATATATATATATTATATATATTCATATATAGATACATATATACATGCCTTCATATATATATATATATATATATATATATATATATATATATATATATATATATATATATATATATATATATATATATATATATATATATATATATATATATATATATGAATCATTTTTTACCTCGACCGGGACTCGAACCTAGGACTTATAATTACTAAGTCAAGGCGCTACCAACTACACACCACAGAAGGTTAAATGGAATCCAACCTTATAGCTTATATCTGCTATACTTAGGAATGAACGCATTCTATTTGAATGCCGCTATGTTCATATTACAGATTCCCCAACCTCACTCGTGGCTTAATTTTCGCATTTAATTCAATCTCATTCGGGCTATACAATAAAAATTAAACACATTACATACGTGAAAACATGAATCATTTTTTACCCCGACCGGGACTCGAACCTAGGACTTTTTTACCGGTCGGGGTAAAAATTGATTCATGTTTTCACGTATGTAATGTGTTTAATTGATTATTGTATAGCCCGAATGAAATTGGGAATTGAATTAAATGCGAAAATTAGGCCACGAGTGAGGTTGGGGAATCTGTAATATGAACATAGTGGCATTCAGATAGAATGCATTCATTCCTAAGTATAGCAGATATAAGCTATAAGGTTGGATTCCTTTTAACCTTCTGTGGTGTGTAGTTGGTAGCGCCTTGACTTAGTAATTATAAGTCCTAAGTTCGAGTCCCGGTCGGAGTAAAAAATGAATCATATTTTCACATATGTAATGTGTTTAATTGGTTTTATATATATATATATATATATATATATATATATATATATATATATATATATATATATATATATATATATATATATAGATAGATAGATAGATAGATAGATAGATAGATAGATAGATTGATAGATAGACTCTCCCCACAAGCACCTCATCCTTCTGACACACTTTTGGTTACTGTTAGTCCCATCCGCAAGGTAATCACGAAGTTCCAAATCGTTCTAAAAATAAACCATCCATGCAAATGACTAACCTACATCCCTCTTGTGGTCTTTGTTTGTGGGGGGGGGGAGGGGGGAGGAAGGTTCTCGCCAAGAACTGGAATACTGTGGATAAGTTGCGTACTTACATCGTGACCAGAAATACTTTAATATTTTGGCAGCTTATATAACAAGTTTCTAAGGAGGTTAAGAATGAAGTTATATATCCCCTATATAAGTGATATTTTCCTTCTCTCACGTCTTCGCTATCTATCTATCTATCTATCTATCTATCTATATATCTATCTATACATCTATCTATCTATCTATCTCTCTTTCCATATGTTTTCTCCCTCAACAAGTTATCAACAATGTATATATGACAATTAAGACAATGAGTGAGATTTGACCCTATAGCACGAAGGGCAATCCGTCATTATTTTTGTGTGTGTATGTGTGACACCGGGACAGACAAGATAATTGCCCTCATCAATAAAGGCCCTGGCACGAAGAAAACATTAAGACGAAGAAAGAGTAAAAGGTTGAGGACAAGGCAGAAATAGGAAAATGAGCCACAATAAGAAAAGGACAGATTGAAAGAATAGTCGCAGTACTGAGGATCTTGAGATTTGGCACGATACTTAAAATGCAATGTTTTATTATTATTATTATTATTATTATTATTATTATTATTATTATTATTATTATTATTATTATTATTATTATTGTTTTTATTGTTATTATTATTATTATTATTATTATTATTATTATTATTATTATTATTATTATTATTATTATTATTCTTATTATTATTATTTTAAAGATACAGTTCTTTCAGACATCCCCTTTCACATCTACTGGTGTACTCATTGAACTTAATGACTCTCTCTCTCTCTCTCTCTCTCTCTCTCTCTCTCTCTCTCTCTCTCTCTCTCTCTCTCTCTCTCTCTCTCTCTCTCTCTCTCTCTCCTTCCGTTATGAAAAACAAAAACAATCATGTTGAAACTTCAATACCGCCTGAGAGTTTATAATACTTACACTCATGTGACACTTATCTCTAATCACTACATTAGAAACCTAAAGAGAAAGTATAGAAAACACAGCAACGCTTTCCTTCGTCAGCAGCCCCATATGGATAAGTGGTTCGGTGTTTCTCACTTGTACCTCTTAGAAACTGTTGTTGATTATGGCCGACGCCCTACCAATCACTAGCTATCTACATTGAATCAGGTTTGGGGTTGGCACCGAGTTGAGCGGAGTCGCTCCTTCACGGCTCAATGTCACAAACTCATTCTAATCATGTTATGCGATAATATGGTACAGAGACGTGACAATAAGATAATAAAGGAGAGTCAAGAAAAGTAAAGATATTTCATAGTTATTCAATATATGTTTCTTTATACTTAAGTGGTTGATTTGGTGTGTTTCTCTTCCTTTTACTCTTTTATTCTCTTCTTTTTCTTGTTGTTGTTGCTGCTGCTGCTATTGTTGTTGTTTTTGTTTTCATTATTATTATTATTATTATTATTATTATTATTATTATTATTATTATTATTATTATTATTATTAGCAGTAGTAGTAGTAGTAGTAGTAGTAGTAGTAGTAGTAGTAGTATTACATCTATTATATAATCTATGATTACTATTTAAAGATTTTACTTTTACTAAGGGTAGGACAGTCTACCATATTATATATATATATATATATATAATATATATATATATATATATATATATATATATATATATATATATATATATATATATATATATATAATCAAATTGCACATTACCGTATGTGAAAACATGAATCATATTTTACACTTGACCGGGACTTGAACCTAAGACACATAATCGCTGTGCCAAGGTGCTATCAACTACACAACTGAAGGTCTAAACAATAAACAATTCTTACAGCTTAACTGATAAACTAGGACTGAGCGAATGTTATCTGAATGCCTTTTAGTTCACATGAGAGCTTCTCCTAACCTCACTCGTGGCTTCGTTTTTCGCATTTAATGCGAATCTCAGCTATATAGGCCTTAATAATAATCAAATAAACACATCACCATATGTAAAAACGTAAATCATATTATATCCCTGAACGGGACTCGAATCTAAGACAGATAATCACTGTGGTAAGGCAGTATCAACTACACCACTGAAGGTGGTTCGTGAATATATTTATATTTTAAAAGTAAAAGAAACGCATCATAAAATAATAGTTCTTCGTACCTATTACATAAGTATATAAAAGACGCTCACATAAATCTACGGGATGTACACCTCATATATTAAAAATTATATACTTCAGCATTTTGCAAAATTACTTAGGCGTTGTTCCTATAATAGGAAGAGAGTTATTAAACTGGAATTACTACTACTACTACTACTACTACTACTACTACTACTACTACTACTACTACTACTACTACTACTACTACTACTACTAATAATAATAATAATAGTAATATTACTGTTACTTCTACTACTACTACTACTACTACTACTACTACTACTACTACTACTACTACTACTACTGCAATAATAATAATAATAATTATTATTATTATTATTATTATTATTATTATTATTATTATTATTATTATTATTAGTATTATTATCATTATTATCATTTAGGCCTG
>JAXCGZ010009501.1:0-102500 GCA_037179515.1 Halocaridina rubra
CTAAAGGAAATGTGGCAGTAAAAGAGGCTGTAAAGGTGGTGGCACTGGAAAACATACAAACAGTTGACTATAAAGAGACAGTAATCGAAAAAATGAAAGACGTTGTGATGGAAAGGGCAAACCCACTCATCAGACAGGCACTTGATAAGGAGAAGACAGTGGTAATCTCAGGCATAAGTGAATCCCAGGAGCCAACATGGCAGGGGAGACTTGAAGAAAATAAAGCTAGGGTTGTAGACCTGATAAGAAAGCTTGGAGTAGTATGTGGTCCTGAGGATATTGTAAACATACACCAACTAGGTAAATATTCGAGGGAAGGAAAGCCGAGACCAACAAAAGTAACCTTTGAGAGAGGGGAGACATGTAGGGAAATATTGTTGAGAAAAAAAAGTCTAAAAGACCTTCAAGAATGCAAAGAAGTGTTCATTAGACGATACAGAACACAGGAAGAGATGGGAAAGATCAAAAACTTGTTGCAAGAGGCAAGAAGGTTAAATGATGAAAGAAATGAAGAAGAGAAGAAAAATTTTCGTTACGGAATACTTCCAGACAAAGGGGAGATAAAGAAGATAATGACAGAAGATCAGGGGATGGGGCCTCATTAAGATTGTTATACACAAATGCTGATGGATTAGCTGGTAAGGCAGTAGAATTAAAAGATAGGATTCACAACAGTAAGGCAGATATAGTAGCAATTACAGAGACTAAGTTGAGTGAGGACATAAACAGTGTCACAGTTTTTCCTAAGGGCTTCAGAATACTAAGGGTCGAAAGATCTGAGAGGACTGGTGGAGGGATAGCACTGCTCATAAGTGAGAGGATTCAAGTTGAAGAGATAAACTTGGCTATAGAAAGTGAGTTCAGGGAATTTCTTGTTGCTCGCATAAATACTGGGTCAGAGAGCATTATAATAACTGTTGTATACAACCCACCAAGGAACCAAAATAGGCTTGAAATTTATGAGGAAAGTCATATAGGTACGATTGAAGTCATAAACTCAGTTGTTAACATGGCGCGGGAGAAAAAATGTAGGATTTTGATTATGGGAGACTTTAATCATAAAGAGATAGATTGGATAAATCTTGACCCACACAGTGGTGAGGACTCCTTTGGGGCAAGATTCCTAGATTGCGTACAAGGGAATTTCCTACACCAACATGTAATGGAACCAACAAGAGCCAGGGGTGGGGATGAGCCATCACTACTTGATCTGGTGTTCACAGATAATGTGTTGGATATTGAAAATATTGAGTATGAACCACCAATTGGAAAGAGTGACCACTGTGTGTTGTTGATGGAGTATATCATTGAAGACATTCTTCCTGAGAGTAGAGGCACTGAGGACATGAGGAGGAACTATCAGAAAGGAGATTACATCAAAATGAATGAGCTTTTTGCAGTTATTGACTGGAGAACCTTATTTTACAACAAATCTGTACAAGAAATGTATGACATCTTTTGTGAGAAATATGGGAAGATTGTAGATTGCTGCATACCTGTCACCAAAGTAGGTGTAATTCATGCCAGAGAGAAATGGTTCGATAATGGGTGTAAAAGAGCTAAGGAGTGGAGAGACAAATGCTGGAAAAGGTATAGGAGGAGAAAAAACATAAATGCCTGGCAAACCTACAAAAGAGCAAGAAATGACTACCTAAGTAAAAGGAGAGAGGCAGAGAAAGATTATGAGAGGGACATCACCAGGAAGGCGAAAGAAAATCCCAAGCTTTTCCACAGCTTTATCAGAGGAAAACTGAAGGTAAAAGAACAGGTTTTAAGGCTAAAGAGAGCGGATGGAAGCATCACTGAGACGGACGAAGAGATCTGCAAAGAATTGAACAAGGAGTTTCAGTCAGTATTTACAGTAGAAAATACCCCACCCCCTCAGATTGCAGTGATAGAAGCTCAAGGGCCGGTATTAGAGAACATCAACCTTACAGCCACAGAGGTATGCAAAGCGCTGATGGATTTAGATGTTCATAAAGCTACAGGTCCTGATGACATATCCCCTCATGTGCTTAAAAAATGCGCAAACACAATATCAGTGGCACTAAGTATCATATTTAAGGAGTCATTGGAGTCGGGGGAGATTCCAAGATGCTGGAAACAAGCAAATGTGATACCTATCTTCAAAAAGGGAAGGAGGGATACGGCTCTGAACTATAGACCAGTTTCCTTGACCAGCATAGTTTGCAAAGTTATGGAGAAACTACTAAGGAAACATATCTCTCTTCACTTGGAATCCTTCAACTTTTTGTCAGTGAGGCAACATGGCTTCAGAGAAGGAAGATCAACAGTAACAAACTTATTAGAATTTTATGATGAGGTAAGCCAAATCTTACAGGAAAGAGAGGGCTGGGCAGATTGCATATTCCTAGACTTCCAGAAAGCGTTTGACACTGTTCCACATGGGAGACTTATTAGGAAGCTGCAATCAATGGCTAGAATAGGTGGAAATGTCTTGGAATGGATAAAAACTTACTTAGAAGGAAGGGAACAGAGGGTTAGAGTAAGACACTCAGTGTCTGAATGGAGAAGAGTTAGTAGTGGAGTTCCACAGGGTTCAGTTTTAGGGCCACTTTTGTTCCTTGTATATGTAAATGACCTACCAGAGTCTGTAAATTCATTCATGAATATGTTTGCAGATGATGCAAAGATTGTGAAGAAAGTAAAAAACGAGAACAATGGTAGAGAACTTCAGGAGGATCTAAATAATCTGCATGAGTGGTCAGAAAAGTGGCTAATGAAATTCAATACCTCAAAATGTAAGGTAATGAGAATGGGTACAAGTGCAAGAAGGCCCAAGCTTGACTACTCGGTGGCTGGAGTACAACTTCAGGAGACAGAAAATGAGAGAGATCTAGGAGTAAACATATTGGCAGATTTGTCTCCAGAAATACATATAAATGGCGTAGTAAGGGCAGCATATGCATTCTTATCAAATGTAAGGGTAGCCTTCAGGCACATGGACAAGGAAATGTTCAGAAATATTTATGTAACCTATGTGAGGCCAAAACTCGAATATGCAGCCCCCTTTTGGAATCCGCACTTGAAAAAGCACATAGCTAAGCTTGAAAAAGTTCAAAGACATGCCACAAAACTGGTGCCAGAAATACGCAATCTCGGTTATGATGAGAGGCTGAGGGAATTAGACTTGCCATCACTCGAAGCTAGAAGAGTAAGGGGGGATATGGTGACAGTCTTTAAATTCCTTCATGGTTATGATAGAGTGGATAGGGATCGATATTTCGATATGGCTGGCTCTAGAACTAGAGGTCATAGTTTGAAGCTTCGGAAGAAAACTTGTTTGCAGGATGTAAGGAAATACTTTTTCAGTGTAAGAGTAGTTGATAATTGGAATTCGCTAAGCGAGGAGGTAGTTAATGCTACCTCAATCCATAGTTTTAAGGACAGGTATGATAAGTATCACTAAGTCTAAAAATGGAACCGATCAGGAGACGGGAAGATACGAGCTTTGGGCTCTTTCCCGTAAACACAATTAGGTAATCACTGAACACCGCGCGTTCAGTGACACACGGAATTGCTCCTCTTAAATTTTTAACTGTTTCGAGTGACTAAAGTGCTTAGTGGAAAACTTTACCATAATTTCCATAAATCTGAAATCCTGCAGAGTATTGTGAGTACAAAAACTAATATTTGTTGTAAGACGAGACTGTTCATATTAAAGGAAAAAAAATTGAGAACTTTTTCGTGAGGAAGAGAGAGAAGCTGCCGTCCAGTTTCTGCCTTGAGGGAAATCTAGAAGAGTTGCCAGACGTGGAGCCATCACACCACATTACCTTATTTTTTGTGTAAACTGGGGAAAGCTCTTAAGCCGTTTTACCTGATCCTGTGGTTCTATATATTGTTAAAATCAGTATCCTTCCCATTTATATTAACTAGTTAGTTAGTTTGATACACGAAAAAATTGAATAATAAAAGAAAAAAAAATTACCAAATACCCACCTGTCAACAGTACTGAGTTAAGTTGCCAAGTAGTACAGCAGTCTTATTTTCTTCATTTTTTTTGCTTTTCTTTTAGCTTTCTCTTTTACTATTTTGTTATTTTGTATATATATTGAGTTAAATGTAAAGTCTAATCCCGTGATAACATATCTTGGTTAGCAAGTCAGTTTATCAGTTAGGAAGAATATATAACAGAAACAGGTGGGTGCCACCTCAAACACAAATTCGAATTTTCCTTCAGGTTTGACTTTTGTTTTTCTTTTTCTTTTTATACTTAAATTACCATGGTCAAGTTTTTAAGTTAAGATGTGTGTTACCAGAAAGGAGACAAACTGAGTCACTAAATAGCACTTATATGGAGATATAAAAATTCTGTGTGAAGGTAAATTAGAAGTTTTTCTCTTTTCTTTTTTTTTCCTCTTTCTCGTCTTCTTTCTATATTCTGTGAGAGGGAGAACATAAAAATGAAGCCATTTCTGTCCCAAACCTCTCCCACCCATGGGTCGGGAGAAGGGGTAGTCATCAGAGGACTTAAACAGAGAATCAAGAAGTTAGAGGAAATGGTTATAAGCCTTGATGATAAAATTCGGAATATGGATGGAGAAATGAAAGAGAATGAAACACTCAGAGAACAAATAAGATCTTTGGAGGAAGCAAATAAAGCACAAGGGCAGGAGAGAAAGGAACTAGAAAAAAGAATAAAGAAGCTGGAAGCGGAAAAGAGTCAACTAGAATCTAGAATTTCTAAACAAGATAAAAACAAACAGCTAAATGACAACCTAAAGGAATTAGATGTTAGTTCACTGCTCTCTTCTGAGAGAGACGAGATTGCTGCTTGGAATGTTCAGATTAAGGAAAACATTGAACAGTTCAGAAAAGAGTTCCAGGAGCTGAATATGGAAAATGATGCCATGAAAACGTCCTTTGCTGATGCACTAAAGGGGAATGTGGCAGTAAAAGAGGCTGTAAAGGTGGTGGCACTGGAAAACATACAAACAGTTGACTATAAAGAGACAGTAATCGAAAAAATGAAAGACGTTGTGATGGAAAGGGCAAACCCACTCATCAGACAGGCACTTGATAAGGAGAAGACAGTGGTAATCTCAGGCATAAGTGAATCCCAGGAGCCAACATGGCAGGGGAGACTTGAAGAAAATAAAGCTAACGTTGTAGACCTGATAAGAAAGCTTGGAGTAGTATGTGGTCCTGAGGATATTGTAAACATACACCAACTAGGTAAATATTCGAGGGAAGGAAAGCCGAGACCAACAAAAGTAACCTTTGAGAGAGGGGAGACATGTAGGGAAATATTGTTGAGAAAAAAAAGTCTAAAAGACCTTCAAGAATGCAAAGAAGTGTTCATTAGACGATACAGAACACAGGAAGAGATGGGAAAGATCAAAAACTTGTTGCAAGAGGCAAGAAGGTTAAATGATGAAAGAAATGAAGAAGAGAAGAAAAATTTTCGTTACAGAATACTTCCAGACAAAGGGGAGATAAAGAAGATAATGACAGAAGATCAGGGGATGGGGCCTCATTAAGATTGTTATACACAAATGCTGATGGATTAGCTGGTAAGGCAGTAGAATTAAAAGATAGGATTCACAACAGTAAGGCAGATATAGTAGCAATTACAGAGACTAAGTTGAGTGAGGACATAAACAGTGTCACAGTTTTTCCTAAGGGCTTCAGAATACTAAGGGTCGAAAGATCTGAGAGGACTGGTGGAGGGATAGCACTGCTCATAAGTGAGAGGATTCAAGTTGAAGAAATAAACTTGGCTATAGAAAGTGAGTTCAGGGAATTTCTTGTTGCTCGCATAAATACTGGGTCAGAGAGCATTATAATAACTGTTGTATACAACCCACCAAGGAACCAAAATAGGCTTGAAATTTATGAGGAAAGTCATATAGGTACGATTGAAGTCATAAACTCAGTTGTTAACATGGCGCGGGAGAAAAAATGTAGGATTTTGATTATGGGAGACTTTAATCATAAAGAGATAGATTGGATAAATCTTGACCCACACAGTGGTGAGGACTCATTTGGGGCAAGATTCCTAGATTGCGTACAAGGGAATTTCCTACACCAACATGTAATGGAACCAACAAGAGCCAGGGGTGGGGATGAGCCATCACTACTTGATCTGGTGTTCACAGATAATGTGTTGGATATTGAAAATATTGAGTATGAACTACCAATTGGAAAGAGTGACCACTGTGTGTTGTTGATGGAGTATATCATTGAAGACATTCTTCCTGAGAGTAGAGGCACTGAGGACATGAGGAGGAACTATCCGAAAGGAGATTACATCAAAATGAATGAGCTTTTTGCAGTTATTGACTGGAGAACCTTATTTTACAACAAATCTGTACAAGAAATGTATGACATCTTTTGTGAGAAATATGGGAAGATAGTAGATTGCTGCATACCTGTCACCAAAGTAGGTGTAATTCATGCCAGAGAGAAATGGTTCGATAATGGGTGTAAAAGAGCTAAGGAGTGGAGAGACAAATGCTGGAAAAGGTATAGGAGGAGAAAAAACATAAATGCCTGGCAAACCTACAAGAGAGCAAGAAATGACTACCTAAGTAAAAGGAGAGAGGCAGAGAGAGATTATGAGAGGGACATCACCAGGAAGGCTAAAGAAAATCCCAAGCTTTTCCACAGCTTTATCAGAGGAAAACTGAAGGTAAAAGAACAGGTTTTAAGGCTAAAGAGAGCGGATGGAAGCATCACTGAGACGGACGAAGAGATCTGCAAAGAATTGAACAAGGAGTTTCAGTCAGTATTTACAGTAGAAAATACCCCACCCCCTCAGATTGCAGTGATAGAAGCTCAAGGGCCGGTATTAGAGAACATCAACCTTACAGCCACAGAGGTATGCAAAGCGCTGATGGATTTAGATGTTCATAAAGCTACAGGTCCTGATGACATATCCCCTCATGTGCTTAAAAAATGCGCAAACACAATATCAGTGGCACTAAGTATCATATTTAAGGAGTCACTGGAGTCGGGGGAGATTCCAAGATGCTGGAAACAAGCAAATGTGATACCTATCTTTAAAAAGGGAAGGAGGGATACGGCTCTGAACTATAGACCAGTTTCCTTGACCAGCATAGTTTGCAAACTTATGGAGAAACTACTAAGGAAACATATCTCTCTTCACTTGGAGTCCTTCAACTTTTTGTCAGTGAGGCAACATGGCTTCAGAGAAGGAAGATCAACAGTAACAAACTTATTAGAATTTTATGATGAGGTAAGCCAAATCTTACAGGAAAGAGAGGGCTGGGCAGATTGCATATTCCTAGACTTCCAGAAAGCGTTTGACACTGTTCCACATGGGAGACTTATTAGGAAGCTGCAATCAATGGCTAGAATAGGTGGAAATGTCTTGGAATGGATAAAAACTTACTTAGAAGGAAGGGAACAGAGGGTTAGAGTAAGACACTCAGTGTCTGAATGGAGAAGAGTTAGTAGTGGAGTTCCACAGGGTTCAGTTTTAGGGCCACTTTTGTTCCTTGTATATGTAAATGACCTACCAGAGTCTGTAAATTCATTCATGAATATGTTTGCAGATGATGCAAAGATTGTGAAGAAAGTAAAAAACGAGAACAATGGTAGAGAACTTCAGGAGGATCTAAATAATCTGCATGAGTGGTCAGAAAAGTGGCTAATGAAATTCAATACCTCAAAATGTAAGGTAATGAGAATGGGTACAAGTGCAAGAAGGCCCAAGCTTGACTACTCGGTGGCTGGAGTACAACTTCAAGAGACAGAAAATGAGAGAGATCTAGGAGTAAACATACTGGCAGATTTGTCTCCAGAAATACATATAAATGGCGTAGAAAGGGCAGCATATGCATTCTTATCAAATGTAAGGGTAGCCTTCAGGCACATGGACAAGGAAATGTTCAGAAATATTTATGTAACCTATGTGAGGCCAAAACTCGAATATGCAGCCCCCTTTTGGAATCCGCACTTGAAAAAGCACATAGCTAAGCTTGAAAAAGTTCAAAGACATGCCACGAAACTGGTGCCAGAAATACGCAATCTCGGTTATGATGAGAGGCTGAGGGAATTAGACTTGCCATCACTCGAAGCTAGAAGAGCAAGGGGGGATATGGTGACAGTCTTTAAATTCCTTCATGGTTATGATAGAGTGGATAGGGATCGATATTTCGATATGGCTGGCTCTAGAACTAGAGGTCATAGTTTGAAGCTTCGTAAGAAAACTTGTTTGCAGGATGTAAGGAAATACTTTTTCAGTGTAAGAGTAGTTGATAATTGGAATTCGCTAAGCGAGGAGGTAGTTAATGCTATCTCAATCCATAGTTTTTAGGACAGGTATGATAAGTATCACTAAGTCTAAAAATGGAACCGATCAGGAGACGGGAAGATACGAGCTTTGGGCTCTTTCCCGTAAACACAATTAGGTAATCACAGAGAGAGAGAGAGAGAGAGAGAGAGAGAGAGAGAGAGAGAGAGAGGAGAGAGAGAGAGAGAGAGAGAGAGAGAGAGATATCTTTAAATAACTCTTGTTCATTCAACCAAAACTGCATTATTTATTGTAAAAATAATGGTTTAATGACAAATTCGTAATAATAATGATAATAATAATAATAATAATAATCTCCACAATCATCATCAAAGGAAAATTATTGTTGCCAATAATATAATAATACGATCTAAGGAGACTTTTTTGGAATAGACATCATGAAAATAATGCAGAGGTATATTAAAACCCAGCAGAGAATTGGATATTCATTACACATCTTTTATAATCCCTTCACATCTGACAGGTCATTACACTCTCCATCTCTGTTTCTCTTTATGTATTCATCATGCCCAAGCCCGATAAAGGCCATTATATTTTATTATTTTTTGGCCCATTCTGGTGTCACAATCATTTAAAAAAAAAAAAATTAATATGGTGTTCCTACTTCGCTGTTTTTCACCTATCACGGCTGGTCCCAGAACCGAACCCCCGCGATAAACGAGGGAACACTGTATATATATATATATATATATATATATATATATATATATATATATATATATATATATATATATAATATATATATATATATATATATATATATATATATATATATATATATATATATATATCATACTTTACAAAAGCAAACCTAATATTTTAGTATCAAGTATTTACTCAGAAAATGAAAACACAAGAATTCATACTGACTGTATGTGAGTGTATTAAACAAAAAAAAATAATTACCTTCAAATGCTTCAAACCACTGCAATGACATTCTACTGGTACTTTGCCATTCATAGTAGTGGAGCATAACTGAAAAGAAAGGTAGTAAATATCAATTCGAGTGATAATATGAGCAAACAATTAAAAAAAAGATGGAAATAACAAGCAAATCATTTAATGTAGATACTATTTTAACCATACCACAATGATTATATAAAATGTCGTATGCACTTTGCATAATGCTATCTGTAAAACTGATAAAATAATTTATCTTTATTAAATTAACAGCATGCTATTGCCCATTGCAACTCTCATATATATATATATATATATATATATATATATATATATATATATATATATATATATATATATATATATATATATATATATATATATATATATATATATATATATATATATATATATATATATATATATATATATATATATATATATATACAGTAATCCCTCGCTGTTTCGCAGTTCACCTATCACTGATTCAGTGCATTGCGGATTTTTTGGGGCAAAAATAATTTTTTTTTCTTTTTTAAGATTATCGTGACACCAGGATGGGCCAAAAATGATAAAATAAGACAGCCTTTATCAGGCTGTAAAGAGAAACAGAGATGGAGAGTGTAATGACCTGTCAGATGTGAAGGGATTATAAAAGTTGTGTAATGAATATCCAGCTCTCTGCTGGGTTTTAATATACCTCTGCATTACTTTCATGATGTCTATTCCAATAATTCTCTTTAGATCTTATTATTATTATTATTATTATTATTGTTATTATTATTATTAGTATTGGCAATAATAATTTTCCTTTGATGATGATTGTGGAGATTATTATCATTATTATTATTACAGACTCATCATTGTTTGTATATCTGTTGGTTTATTTACTTTAATAACTGTGTACAGTTCCCCTCCCTAGTTTGCTGGGACGAAGAGAGTGTGGGGGGTTGGGTAGAATAGAATGTTAGAGAGAGAGAGAGAGAGAGAGAGAGAGAGAGAGAGAGAGAGAGAGAGAGAGAGAGAGAGAGAGAGAGAGAGAGAGAGAGAGAGAGAGAGAGAGAGAGAGAGAGAGAGAGAGAGAGAGAGAGAGAGAGAGAATCTTTAATTAACTCTTGTTCATTCAATCAAAACTACATTATTTATTGTAAAAATAATGGTTTAATTACAAATTCGTAATAATAATGATAATAATAATAATAATAATAATAATAATAATAATGATGATAATAATAATAATAATCTCCACAATCATCATCAAAGGAAAATTATTTTTGCCAATAATAATAATAATAATATTAAGATCTAAGGAGAATTTTTGAAATAGACATCATGAAAGTAATGCAGAGGTATATTAAAACCCAGCAGAGAGCTGGATATTCATTACACATCTTTTATAATGCCTTCACATCTGACAGGTCATTACACTCTCCATCTCTGTTTCTCTTTACGGCCTGATAAAAGCTGTTTTATTTTATAATTTTTGGCCTGTCCTGGTGTCATAATCATCTTAATTTTTTTTTTTTTTTTTTTTTTTTTTTTTAGGTGTTCCTACTTCGCGGAAATTCACCTATCACGGCCGGTCCCGGAACCGAACCCCCGCGATAAATGAGGGATTACTGTATGTATATATATATATATATATATATATATATATATATATATATATATATATATATATATATATATATATATATATATATATATAATATATATATATATATATATACAGTGGTGACCCCAACCCATGAATGCCTGTTCCCATAAACAAAATTTCGAACAAATTTTGACTCCAAGTCACAAACAAAAACCAACCCATGAACACCTATGTGTTGGCCATGCAACCATGTCACCTGTTCGCCAAGTTCTCAGCTCTGCATTGCTGCCCGCACTGTGTAGTTCGTTCGTGATCTGTTTGTAGTTCTTGCTTTATTTTCCATTGTTTTACCTTTCAGATAGCCCTTATTATGGCTCCTAAGAAAGTTAAAAATATTAGTGACAGTGGCTTCAAACACCCTAGATGCTTAACAGTTAAAATGAAGAAAGAAATAATTTCTAAGCATGAAAATGGTGTTCGTGTGTTTGATCTCACCATGCAGTACAAAATTGCAAAATCGACTATCTGTACTATTTTAGAGAGTAAAGAGATCTATAAGGCAGGAGGTAAAGTGGCTAAGGGAGTAAATATATTTACGAAGAAAAGGTCACAGTTAATACAAGAGGTAGAAAAGTTATTGTTGCTGTGGATAATATGAAAAACAGTTGGTTGGAGATAGTATTAGCAAGGCCATAATATGCGCGAAGGCTTTGCAAATCCACCAAGATTTAGTAGTGAACTCTCCGTGTTCTAGTGGTGCTATAGTTGAGGAATTTATAGCCAGCAAAAGTTGGTTTGAACACTTTTGTCGATGAACTGGGATTCATGGCGTCATTAGACATGGAGAGACGGCTAGTTCCAACTAAAATGCAGCGGATTCTTGCATGAAAGACTTCACTAATTTTATTGAGAGTGAAGATTATATCCCGCAACTCTTATTGTGCGCTAATGCTAGTGGGGACTGTACGATCAAGCCTCTTTTAGTTTACCACTCTGAAAATCCATGTGTTTTTAAGTGCAATAACGTGATGAAGGCTAGCCTTCATGTAATGTGGAGGTCAAATCCAAAGGCTTGGGTCACGCGGATTATATTCCTAGTGGGGTTGATTGAAGTGTTTGCGCCAGCAGTGAAAAAATATCTTGGGGAAAATGATTTGCCCCTTAAGTGTCTCCTCATAATGGATAATGCTCCTGCCCATCCTCCAGGTGTGGAAGATCTCGCTATACAATAAGACTTCATAAAAGTCAAATTTCTCCCTCCCAACACCACTCCTATCCTCCAGCCCATGGACTAGCAGGTAATTTTCAATTTTAAGAAGTTGTATACGAAGGGTCTTTTTGCCAGGTGCTTCCAGGTCACCAATGACATAGATTTGACCCTTCGTGATTTCTGGAAAGATCACTTTAATATCCTCCACTGCATTGGCAAAGCATGGAAGTATGTCTTATATTGCACGTTGAACTCCGCCTGGAGGCAACTTTGGCCATGTTGTGTGACTGATAGAGACTTTGAAGGCTTCAAGCAGAAGTTAGCTATTCAAATGTGAGTGAAATTGTGGCCACAGGAAAAAGTTTGGCCTTGGAGGTCAATGAGGAGGATGTGGAGGACCACACAGAAAAACTTACCATGGATGATTTAATTGAGTTGAACATGATCAGGTGAAGATTCTCCAAGAGGAGCAGTCAGCAGAGGAGGGGGATGAGAAGGTAAAGGTGTCCAGTGAAGAATTTAAAAAAAATTTTAGTAAGTGGAATGATGTGCAGGCTTTTATTGAGAATCATCACCCAGCTAAAACTGTTGGTAATAGAGTAGTGAATATGGTAAAAGACAATGCAATGAATATTTTTAGAAAAATTGACCAAAGAAGGAAGACAAATTTCTCTGGATCATTTCCTTGTCCCAGTAGGCAGGGAAGCAACTACCAAAAGAGAAAAGAGAGAAAACACCAGAAATACAGCCTGTATTGGAAGAGTTCCCTAACGATTTTATGGAAGGGGATTCTCCTTCCAAAAATTAGTCCCCCTCCTCCTCCACCACCATCCACGTATACCAGCAACAATCATCCACAAAAGTAAATACAGTACTGTATTTCTATTATTAATGTAATTTTCCTTTTAAACAGTATATGGCATATAACCTGTATTATATTTCATGTTTTTACTGACCCGAAAAATTTTAAAATGAATACTGTATGTGTTGTGATTAAAAACAGAATAATTGAATTTACATGCTTTTCAATGGGAAAAATAAATACAACCCATGAACACATTTGGGAACGGATTAAATTCGTGGGTTGGGGTCACCACTGTGTATGTATATATATATATATATATATATATATATATATATATATATATATATATATATATATATATATATATATATATATATATATATATATATATATATATATATATATATATATATATATATATATATATATATATATATATATATATATATATATATATAATATATATATATATATATATATATATATATATATATATAATTTAAAACACTGGTAAGAAGAGTTTTCTCTCTCTCTTATATCATACATATTTTCATTATTATTATTCCTATTGTTGTTGTTTCATTCATTCATTCACTCTCTCACTATCATAAGTATTATCATTATTATTACTTTGGTGTTGTTTTTGTTGTTGTGAGACAGTAGGACATATAACTTTTCATTTCTCATTCTCGCATACACACACACATAATACATACTGTTCATAGCTCTGGATGTTATATATGCACAGACACTCTCAACTTACGAACATCTTAGTTCCAGAAGTCTGTTCGTAAGTTGTGTTTAGGTAAAACATTGTACTGTAAAGTATATAACTAAGCAGTACTGTACAGTACTTAGGCTAAAGACACTTAACCTCCACAAAAAACATAAAGTATTCAGTATTAATGAAGTTTATTACAGTATTAAAGATGTAATAAGACAGTACAACAGAATAGTACATCCCATACTTTAATACTTGGATAGATAATGAGTAGGTTTTTGTTCGTAACTGTGAATGTTCTTAGCCCTCATCATGTGCGGGGATGCTGCAAGCTTCATATTAAAGCCCAAGCTTATCTACAAGTCAATGAACCCGAGGGCTTTAAAGAATAAGAATAAGAATCTGCTGCCAGTGTACTGGATGCATAACCCTAAGGCCTGGATCACAAAAAGCCTCACATCGGACTGGTTTCACCAATGCTTTATCCCTCAGGACAAAATTTATCTTGCAGAAAAAGGCCTTGAATTTAAAGTTCTTCATTTGATGGATAATGTTGGTGGCCACGCAACTATCTCGAATATGACAGTGTTCAAGTAGAATTCCTGCCACCGAATACGACATCACTGATTCAGCCTATGGATCAAGGCGTTATTCGTGCGTTCAAGGCCCTCTACACACGAAATGCCCGGGCGAACCTGGTTGAATCCATGGATGTGGACAAAGAATTCTCAGTGAAGATTTACTGGCATAATTACACAATTGCCACATGCCTTCAAAATATTCAAAATGCAATCAGTGAGATGAAGCAGGCCAAATCAATGCCAGCTGGAAGGAATTGTGGCCCAAAGTCATTTACGACTATAAGGGTTTCACTCCTGACGAAGTCCATAACTCGGCAGTTGCGAGAGCTGTGAAGTTGGTTGCACTGTTAGGAGGAGAAGGCTTTAAAGATATGACTCACGAAGACGTGAATGAACTGATTGACTGCCACTCGCAGCCATTGACTGATGAAGACTTGGAGGAAATGACAAAATCAGCAAATGAAGAAGAGGAAAAAGAACCAGGGGAAACGCACGAAGAAATCAAAGAACCTGGCCAAACACTCGAATGTCTGGCAGCCATGTATGAATATGTGAAAGCAGTCCAACAACACTCGCAAGAACATGACGATAATATGGTTCGTTTGGTGACCTTCTGCAATCTTCTCGACGATGCCATGATTCCTTACAAAAGCATCTTCCAACAAAAGAAGAAACAGCGGCAGCAACTCCCCTTTACCATGTTCTTCTCTCGCAAAAAGCAGCCGTAAAGCTGTCATTGGCTGCGGAATAATTTCCTATGGAGTCTATACACGTCATCACCAACTTATTCACGGTAAGTTTACCTATCACGTTCATATAAATTTATGCTTCCATGCTGTTGTTTATAAAGTAAAGGGTGGTTTTTTAACAGTGCAGGGAGAGTTTATAGAGTAAAGGTAAAAATATATGTAAAATAGCTATGTATATGAGTATGTCACGTCATCATCACTTCATTCACGGTAAGTTTACCTATCACTTTCATACAAATTTATGCTTGCACGCTGTTATTAATAAGAAAGGGTGGTTTTTTAACAGTGCAGGGAGGGTTTATACAGTAAAGGTAAAAATAAATGTAAAATACCTGTGTATATAGTGTGATCCTACTTTGCGAAAATTCACCTATCGCGGCTGGTCCCGAAACCGAACCCCCACAATAAACGAGGGGTTACTGTGTATATATATATATATATATATATATATATATATATATATATATATATATATATATATATATATATATATATATATATATATATATATATACAGTGCATCGTGGATTTTTTTGGCACAAAAAAAAAAAAAAAAAAAAAAAAAATTGTGACACCATGATGGGCCAAAAAATAATAAAATAAAACAGCCTTTATCGGGCCTGGGCACAAAGAATACATAAAGTAAAGAAAAACAGAGATGGAGAGTATAACGACCTGTCAGATGTGAAGGGATTATAAAAGATGAGTAACGAATATCCAATTCCCTGCTGGGTTTCAATATACCTCTGTAGTACTTTTATGATGCCTATTCCAAAAATTCTCCTTAGATCTTATTATTATTATTATTGGCGACAATAATTTTCCTTTGATAATGATTGTGGAGATTATTATTATTACGAATTTGTCATAAAACCATTACTTTTACAATAAATAATGTAGTTTTGGTTGAATGAACAAGAGTTAATTAAAGATGTTTCTCTCTCTCTCTCTCTGTCAACATCTTTCCCCATTTATTGTTGTCATCTTTCATTTCCTCTTTCTCATATTTATGATAGGTATTTTAAATTTATTTTTACCTTTACTGTAAAAAACTCTCCCTGCACTGCTAACAAACCACCTTTTATTTTATTAATAATAGCGCGCAACCGTAAATTTATATGAACGTGATATTGTAGTCATAAACAACTTCGGGCCACAAGTTCTTCCAGCTGGCATTGATTGTGGCCGGCTTCATTTCTTTGATTGCATTCTGAATATTTTGAAGGCATGTAGCAATTGTGTAGTTATGCCAGTAAGTCTTTATTAAGAATTTTTTGTCCGAATCAATGGATTCAACCAGGTTTGCCAGTGCATTTCGTGTGTAGAGGGCCTTGAACGCACGAATAACGCCTTGATCCATAGGCTGAATCAGTGATGATGTATTCGGTGGCAGGAACTCTACTTGAACACCGTCATATTCGAGATTAGTTGCATGGCCACCAGCATTATCCATCAAATGAAGGTCTTAAAATTCAAGGCCCTTTTCCGCAGGATAAACTTTGACCTGAGGGATAAAGCATTGGTGAAACCAGTCCGATGTGAAGCTTTTCGTGATCCAGGCCTTAGGGATATGCATCATATACACTAGCAGCAAATTTTTATTCTTATTCTTCAAAGCCCTAGGGTTCTTAGACTTGTAGATACGCCCGGGCTTTAACATGAAGCCCGCAGCATTCACGCACATGATGAGGGTAACGCGGTCTTTGTGCGCTTAAAATCCCGGGGCATTAGCTTCTTCCTTGAAGAGAAAAGACCGAGACGGCATTCTCTTCCAAAATAACCCAATCTCATCCATGTTAAACACTTGCTCAGGAGCATACAGTATTCCCCTTTAGCGATAATTTTCTTAAAGTCGTTGTTCACATAATCTTCAGCAATATCTACAGAGGCAGCTTCGCCATAAACCGAAACGCTCTTTAGGACATAGCGTTTCTGAAATTTGGCGAACCATCCCTTGCTTGCCACGAACGATTGTTTCCTCGGTGGAGAATCGCTGGAGGGTCCTGGTTGTGGGTCGTCGATATCTTCTTCTGTCTCCTCCTCTCCTCGGTCGCCACTGTCGTCATTGGGTTCGTTTGCAGCGAATGTATCGTACAGCTTCTTTGCCTTTGTTTGTATGATATTGCTGTCTACGCTGATGTTATTCTTTCTGCAATCAGCAATCCACAGGGCCAAAGCAGATTCCATCCACACTATTATCTTACTGCGGAGTCTTACGACCCTCTTCGCTGTTTTACTAAATGAAATAGTAGCTGTTTTCCTGATATTTGCCTCGTCCTTTTTGATGTAGCGAACAGCAGATTCGTTGAGGCCAAAATGGCAGCCAACATCAGCGAACCTTCTTTCTTCCTTCAGCATATCTAACAGTTTTACCTTTTCTGTTATGGTCAACATCTTCCTTTGCCACTTAGGCTCACTACCAGAAGCCTTAGAAGATGAAGGACGCTTGGAAGGCATTGCAGAGCTTGAAAAAAGTGAGTAAAAAAAATCGCAAGCACAACGCAAATGGCGCACATGTGAGTTAGACTGAACGGGTGAAGCGAGACAATGGAAGATGGTGGGAGAACCAAGCTTCAATCAAAAAGCCAATCAGACCCCATGATACAGAACAAACAGAAAAACAATTACGTGATTCGTCGTCTCCCATCCTTTCAGCCAATAGCATCCCATGAACTATCTCACGGAGGTGCGAGCCTTTGCGTTTTCCATGATGCCAGTATAGCGTACACTATCGTACAGTATTTCAAATGGTGCAATACTGTGAGTTATATGTTTAAATTTATGCTTCTTACAGTTTTATTATTCTTAGGCTAGTCACTGTGGCTCAAGCGGTAGCGTCCTCGACTTTGAGGCGTCAGGTCGAGGGTTCGTGCCCCGTCACAGTCTGAGGTTAGCAAGGGCATGCACTCAGGGTAACGATTACATATGCCAAAACAAAGTCCTTCGCAAGAAGGCAACCGTCCTAGCCCTTAGTAGAAAAGGGAGTCCGTGACGTCATATCAGAACAACAGGAAGTACTTCTTTTTATCAATAAAATAATTAAAATAATGGAAATTTTAATATGTACTAGGTCACGTAGGTGTGACCCTTTTTGTTTTCCGAAAGGCTGATACCGTTATCGTATTTTACATGGAGCAGTACTGAGTTAGTTGTTTAAATTTATGTTTTTTACTATATTTTACTGTTTTATTATTCTTACGCTAAGAAATATTTTTTTTTTATCAATAAAATAATGAAAATACTGAAAATTTTAATATGTGCTAGCTCATGTAGGTGCGACCCCTTGCGTTTTCCGAAACGCCGATACTGGTATTGTACTTTCTATGGTGCAGAGTTACGTTTAAATTTTATGTTTTTTACTATTTCTTACTGTTTTATTATTCTTAAGCTGGAATATAAATTTTTTTATCAATACAATAATGAAAAAAAAAAAATTTCAATAAAATAATGAAAATTTTAATTTTTTTTAATATTTTAATATTCTCGCATATACTCAGAAAATAAAAAACTCATAAAAAAAACCGCGATGCACTGAATTCGCGATATAGCGAGGGATTACTGTATATGTATTTCATTTAAGTTTCCCCGATATGTGTTTTCTTTGTAACGAATTGTATAGTTTTCTTTTCCTCTCAGATGACTTTGTTTATGTTTAGATTTCGCTCTGCACGGTCGATATGTAAAGAAGATAGAATGATGTTTAGAACCAAGGAATATTACATAAACTCCAAACAGAGTGAGAAAATAAATCTTTTATGAGTAAGATATTGTGCCTGAGCAGTGATAAGCATCAGCTGATATGGAAGCAACAAAACGTTTGCCAACAGAGGTTCGTTCTCCGGCATCCTCCTCCTCTTCTACCACTTAATGCGATCGAATATTATGAAGAAAATTGAAAAAAAGCATTAAGAACAAACAGCAAACAAACTTTCGATATAATATCTTTTATATTGTACACTATATGCATGTTAATATAAATAACTACAGGTCTTTCTGCTTTGTTATGTACTTATAAAATACATTTTACTAATCTTATATCTTTGGTATAGTGTGTCTATGGACGGCTGTGGAACGAGCTATGCCCATTATCATTGTTTCTTATGGAAAATAATTTGTTAAATTGCGTGAAAATTAATATACGCGGCACTTCTGAGAACCTATCTCTGCGTTATTCTAAGTACTAGGTATATATATAAAATGTCGAGTTAACAGATTTCGGAAAGAATGGACAAAATCTGGAGCATGCAGCAGACTTAGAATTTTTCAGTTTAAAAGTCCTCCGTGAATTGCTGATGTAAGTGTGCTGCTAACAGATGCTTTGATAGCTGCTACTAGTTGGCACAGGCTTTCAGTTTGTTTACATTAGTAATTGCGACAAGTGTGCATTAATGCTTCATATTATGAACTTCTAAAAAGTAAAGTATTTCAGTGTTATAGAGATTTTTTATAACCATGCTGTTTGTGGAAAAATACTAGAAACGGAAAAGGATCAGTCTTTATGTAGCACAAAAGCTTGAGTTGATTAAAAAGTTAAATCGTACTGTATAATTGATGCGTGTTTGTGAAGAATTGATGAGAAGAAGCAAACAGTCTGATATTTGTGGGGCAAAACAAAAATTAATGAAATACGCACTTAAATATTCTTCGATTGGCTATTCTATTACTTCACTTACAGAATGCAAGCATATGAAAACTGGTAGTAGGTTGGCCCATTGCACCAGCCGTCCATTGTGATACTAAAGATGAAGGCCTTTTTGGACATGAATAGGACTGTCCAGGACAGTTTGATGTTCAGTCTTCCTTGAGTTACTGTTCTTTTTCTATGCCTACGTTAACTCCTAATATTCTTGAATATTCGTTACATATCTCTTATTATCCCTTTACATCCGACAAATCAATGCACTCCCCATCTAAGTTTCTTTTTACTTTATGTTTTTTTCATGACAAGGATCGATGAGGGCAGATATATTACATTTTTTGGGGGGGACTCGCCCTGGCGTTGCAATTATTAAGAAAACAAAATTAGACCAAGAGCTTTACAAGCGGTATGTTCAACAGAAGGCTTGTGGCATTGATATGTCTTCCAGTACCATAAGAAATGCGTGCCATACACTCATTAAGCATCTAGGAATTTAATGCAATGCTAGTAATGGTTGGCTATGGCATCTTCATAATTGCCTTGCGAGAAGTAACATGGCCATGAGGTGTGAAACTGGCAACGCAGATAAGGTGGGTGCTATGTCTTTCCGTATTCAGCTGAAAGACCTTATGTTCTGGCGCTCTCTGCCTAATAACACTCAGGCACAGAAAGGTAAGTATAACACGTGGGAAAAGAATGAGTAAAGAAAGAATTATGGTCCTTCTTTGTGCTAACGGTCACATGCACCAACTGAAGTTGGCTGTGGTCAGTAAATCTACTCGCCTCCATGCATTAAAGAAATGCATACACACCTTGTCAGTCCATTATTAACACTCAAAATAAGCTTGGTTTTCTAGCTTCACCTTCTTTGGCTGGTTCCATAAGCATTTTGTACCAGAGGTACACAGGTATCAGGAGGAGATGTAAAAGTTTGAACTGGAGGATGTAAATAGAATCCTTCTTTTGGATAATGCTCCTTCTTATCCTTCTGCAGGCAAACTTCTTAGTACTTAAGCAAGAATCTGTATAGTTCTTATCAGGAAACACCACATCAATAATGCAGACATTGGACCAAGGTGTAATTAGTGCATATATAAATAAAGATATCAGAGGCAATATTGGGATGAAGTCATGGTGGTGACTGAGGACAACCAAGACAATAACAGTGGGCAAAGCACTCTAGAAAGTATTAAAAGGAAAACATCCGCTTTGTCTTATTCACTTTGCAACTTTAAGGAAGAACCTGAAAATTTTAACAGTAGCAAATAGCTGGAAAAAAATTGTCAAGGATAAAGAACATGAGTATCACTCCTGCAGCTTTGAAGCCACCGACTCCCACAATGTGCTACAGTGCAGGAGAGACAGCGGTATCTTTGGAGGAAGTTCATGAATGGCTAAATGAAAACGAAAGTGATCCAGGACACCAGCTACTTTCGGATGCAAAAACTGCGGTGGGTGTAGCTGGTGAGCAGGACAGCAACTGCGACAATGAAGATGACATGCCTGTGAATTTGCCAAAATTATCGGAAGTGCGTAGATAATTGGATAGTGCTCTGCCATATGTGGAATACAGCAAGACTAAGGAAATCAGTGGCTATTAAGCAGATCTATGCATTCTTCCTGAAGCTCTTATTAGACAGCAGTATCTGAGTGGTAAACAGCTCACATTTGATATTTTTTACAAATCTGTGACAGGCTCACCTGACCAGCCAATGCCTGGTCCATCTGGTATATAGAAAGTACAATTCATCATCACAGCTTTGCTCAGTATGATTGGAGCTGGAAAGCTCCGATGACTTAGAATTTATTTCAGAGCAACCCACTACTATGATCACAGCAAATCAAGAACACCTCTTCACCATCCATAGGATAGGTAAGTAAGATTTTAATCAATTGCAATACTGTTTATTATTTTATTTTATTGTATATGCATTTACATTTTCTGTCTTTGGTACAGTATTTTCTCTTTGAATGTGTCTTGTGTTATGACTGCCTAAAAGTATTACAGAGGGTATTCCTCTTCTTTTTATAAAGTGTGTTGATATTAGCCACTAAAGACCCCCTACTAGATTTAACAGACAAATATATAGGAAACTTAGATCTAACTGACAGAGGTCCTCCCTATTAGTAAGTTGAATTAAGGAATGAGTTTATATTGAATTCTATCCAATATTTATTAATAAATATGCTTACAAAGCTCAGAAACTATTTCATCACGAATATTGGTGTATTGATGATAATGAAATGGAAGACAATTTCCAATTTCTTCTTCTTGGTTAACAAAGATTACAATGAGTTGGTTTCAGAGACATAAGCCAAGACAGACTTGTATTTAGGTATCATATCACGTTAAAAACTTTTTCACTTATAAAATACAAGCATTGAAAACAAGGTTTAAATAAAATATGTAAACATCTACACCACTAAAAACTGTACAATAAAGTGTGCCAGGCTCTTGATCAATAGGAGGAATAAAAATGACGTTTATTGTGTCAATCTTCACCTTTAGTTTCTCAAAGAAAAATTATCATATAACATTAATTTTCTCACATTTTACTTAGCATAGACTATAAAATGGTAGAACTCAGACACCAAATAACGATATAAAATAAATAGAAAATTCAGAGATATTTATCACTTAATAAAAATGGATTCCTCATCACGTGGTTTTCTTACTTCCAGTAAAACTATCTGCTTTAATAATCTTATCATTTGTTCACATGCAAGTCATAAGTCATGAATTTCAGATCCTTCAAAATTAAAATACATTTTTATATGGTAGCTTTGCATAAATAAAATCTATACATACAAATGAGAACTGTACAGACTTGATAAAACATTGTTGAAGTATTTCTGTCAGCATTTAAGATCACAAAATATTACCTACTGAAGTTCCTACCATTGTGTGCATACCTACACATTATTGTAAAAATGCTTAATACTTCCTTCCAATATTTTAGCTTCATTTTCCATGTACATCTTACAGTGGAAAAAAAAATGGAGTCTTCAACGAACACTTCACATACTAAATGAAAATCTCTTTATTGTTTTACCATCTTACGCTGGTTAGGACTGAAAATTAAATTTATGTACTGTATCTCTGTACAATAAAAATTCCTAATTTATTTACTTCCAATTCTATATCCTAAAAACAAAATAAAGAATAAATTCACATAAAAAATTTCAATAGTCTGCCTCTATTCTACTAGAAAAACATTTCACAACATTACTATATTTAAATTGGGGCCTGCCACAGAACAATCGGTAGAATGCTTGGTCAACGTTTGAGCCTATGGCACAGTGATAGGAAGGGCATTCAATCTTAATGTCCCAGCTTCAATACATCTGTGTCCGCTTTCTAATGGGGACTAATAGTGTCATAAAAAACGTAGAAAAAAAAATTATTTAAATTTAAAAAAGTTATAAAGGAAGGTGGGAACGGGCTTGAACTTACCTTGCAATAGTATGACAAAGTACCTTGACCAGAGTATTTGACATCTATTATGCCTTTGCCATATTTTTCATCTGAGTCACCCAGTTTGGAAGGAAACAAGATGAAATAAAATCTTAGTTAAAGTCTTAAAAGTTCTACAGTTTGGGAAAAAAAAAATTAATAAAATAAAATAAAAAAATAAAATATATATATATATATATATATATATATATATATATATATATATATATATATATATATATATATATATATATATATATATATATATATATATATATATATATATATATATATATATATATATATATATATATATATATATATATTTGCAAAATAAGCAATATGCAAAAAAAAAAAAAAAAAAAAAAGCATAAGGTTGCATTGATAATGCTGTCTTACCCCCCCCCCCACTTTGCAAATGTACTCTGCTCCTGGAACAATCTTCTTTGCATGTGTATTCAAAATTCAAAAGTAATTGCAACTGAACCTAATTACAAAGCTGTAAAATGGTTGCTAAGTCTATCAACGGGCTCTTAAAAGGTTTGAGTTTAAAAAAAAAAAAAGTACAGTATTAGATATGGACAAAGTTTCTTTTGTATTTTCTTCCCACAAACTCAAGGCATTTTGCTTATAAGGCATAATTTAGCTCTTGTATGCAGATAGAGATAAATCCTTATTGGCAATAACAAGATATTTTTACTCTATTAATAATTAATAAAAGTCTTCGCAACACGAAGACAATAATACAAAGATTGATCCGCACCTAGAAAGGACTAAAAAGAAACAATGAATGTTCAAAACTTTCACCTTCCACCAGGTCTCAACACCTCATGATGAGGCCCAGTGGAGAGCGAAAAGCTTAAGCATTTATTGGTTATTTTTATGTCCTTCTATGTGTGAATTAAACTTTCTCTCAAAAATATTACCCTATACAAACCACAAAGTGTTGGTGCAAATCTAATTACCTATCCTACTTTTAGCTGTCTTGTAGCGTACATTCCGTCCCCTATAATACATCTACAAGCTGCATAAGTTATGTCACTTCTTCCGAAAGAAAGAGCAATGCATGTTGGTATCATGAATATTTACTTCATGAAAGTTTATCATTAATAGGAACTTCATAATAGAGCACTGAATGCAAGCCATACTTATCCATTAATGCTAAATTTGGGAAAAAATACCGATTCCAAAACTCACATGCAGAACCAAGTTTACCATTCCAGTAATTTATAAAATGAGGGTAACATTTTTACTAGCAGTATTCTATCTTAGTTTGACATATTAAAAGCATTGCCAGCACTTCAGGTACTGAGATTGAAAACGGGAGAATTTACATACACATACAGTATATACAATAAAAAAATAACTGGAAGAATATATGCAGTGTTTAAAGACTACCATTCTGCTGAAAGAGAAATTAAAGAACATACCGTGGCATACATCACTCAAAAGAATCCATTCTAACTGTATCTATCTCAAGTGCCTATAACATTAGCTCAAAGACCATTTCTCAAAGGGTCCTCATATAAATATATAGTATACGTGGTCACAAATTTCCATCCATGTACTACTAATAATATAATACAGTAATACCTAGGCAATCAGAGTAACTCTGCTATCATCTCTCAATACCCATAAACCTACATACACCAAATAAAGAACAATATGTACTTACCAAGTTTCTCTCTCTCACATGCAAGATACTCATTATCTTCCTCATAATCAAACTGCCTTGTCTCAGTCCAATCTTCAAGCTCCATAGCAGATGTCTCCGTATTCAAACCACTGTTGCCAGCTACCTCAGCTCTCTTGATTTCCCTCTCCTTATCATCGCCTACGGGAAGTGGAAGTCGAGCGCTGCATTAGTGGTACGTAACCAGTGAGAAAACTAAGCAAACAGCAATTTCTACTCACGAGCGAGAGTACGTATTTTCATCTGGAACGTTACACTATGCCCTGGAGTTTGAAATTTGTTTCATTTTCTACAAAGAGATAAAATATCAAACTCAAGGTGTACGAAGTGACGATGTATTGAGCGCATGAGAGCATGCACAACTTGTCTTGCCATATCAATTATAACGAAACATTTCAATGTGAACTGATGGAACGTTTTGCTGCTGGCTTAATAATTTTCTTTTCAGTGGAAATTGACTTAATTACCAATCAAAAGAATATTACATACTGCCTTATTCGATATGTACTGTACTGATTTTTTATTCTGCCTTTTAATACACTGCTGTCAAATTCTTCTTTATCTCTTGCTCAATATGCATATCACCTTTTCCAAAGGAACTTTCCAGTCAAAGAATCTAGGTACAAGAGAGAGAGGTAGCCTGCATATGCGCAAACATGTATACATGTCTGTATGTGCACCAATTTTAAACCCGGTTAGGTTCTGGCTCAGTAGCTACTTGCTACTCTGATTGTAAGTGGATACTGTATAAGGGTCAGATAGAGAATATAATGCAAAGCTGTCAGACTTATGTGTTTAAAAAACATATGTACATATAAAAAGACCACTATCCCCCATGTTAAAGGATTGCCCGAGTCAAAGCACACACATTTGCCAAAATTTAATATACCTCTTTCACAGCCAATATTCCCAGCCTAATCACCCTGATTGCATCACCTACAGGAAAAGTGGGCAAGTATCTTCTGCCCTGAGGCCTAACAGCCCCATCTGGTCTACTCCCTCTGCTTTATCTAAAAGCAACCATCAACATCCACCCATCCTAGCTTACTGTGCTAGCGGGAGAAGGAACTCCTTTTGGCCTACATCACCTATACAAAATCACTCTCTATTCATTCCTATTTCTTGCACACTCCCTTCCCTGGTCCAATGACATACCACATGCATCCAATGCTCTTTTCACCCAACTCATTAGTCTCACTCTTTGCCTTCCTTTTGACCTTACTCCAGTTACTTCTGCTCTCCATACTGTGTGTGTTGCTTACCATTCATTCTCTCCACATATCCAAACTATTTCAACACACTGATCTTAAGTTTCGAAAGCCTTCTTTCAACACCAATTCTCTGCCTCACTTCCTCATTCCTCACGCTATTTATTTCAAAGACACCTATCATACTTTTAGAACACCTCATCTCCATTTCATTCCACTTGTTCTTTTTATTCCCTCATGCATTACAAGTTTCTGCTCCATGCAAAGCTGTTGGCACAAGCACTCCTTTATATATCCTTCTATTTGCATCCTTTCATACAAAACAAACATATGTGTTCTTGAATTAGTTTGTTATCAAGTATATTTACATTATACCTGGGTGTTGACCTTAAAGCTATTGCTCCTATATGTAGAGCTGAGCCATGGCCGCTTTACTAAAGTCTCTTACAAACGTGCATATCGGAGGTTTTGTTTGAGGGTACACTCAAGCACACTTTTCCATTTATTTAAATGTATAAATCTCATACTTAAGTCTTTTTATCTTTTCAGTGAGCGATTCCAATGCATCTGACCCTCATACTCTACCCCATTCTAACCCTATGCCTTACCTCGTTTTTTTAACATGCAAAATCTGTAGGATTCTTTGCTCTCTGAAGACAAACAAAGCATCCAGGCCCAATAGTATCCCTGCAAGGTTCCTTAAGGAGTTTGCAGATGATATGGCTCCTGTGCTTTGCTGTCTTTTTTGCCTCATTCTCTCACTCAGTATTTATCATCTTGGAAGCATGTTCTACTTCAGTCAGTTTTTAAGAAGTGACCATTCTATTCCTTTCATATACCGACCATTTGCCCAAACATATGCTATCGCTTAAAAGTATTCAAAACTTTGCTGGTCTCACTACTTGGAACATCTTGAATCTAACTCGCTTATTTCCGATAACTAGTACGACTTCCGCAAGGCAAAAATTGCAAATGACCCCCAGTCCTATATCACTCATGTATGGTCATCTTCTTTGAAGAATTATGGGGAATCCTTAGTTACTGACCTTAATAGTTCTGAGTCTTTTAACAGAGAGTAGAACAAAACTTCCCGTTTATAGCTTTACCCTTCTATTCTCTGATTTCCAGTTCTATTTCTGACCGTTTTATATATGTGGGTGTTGACAGCGCAACATCTAGCTCATTCCCAGTTACCAGAGGTGAATGGGGGTTCAGTTCTTTCATCTACTCTGTTCCTTTTTTTCATCAATGATGTCAAGTCCCCATTCTCCTTTCATCTCCAACCCTGAGCTGATGATTCTACCCTTCATGTTTCTTCTGCCTTCTCCTCATAACCTTCATCTATTGCTCAAAATCGGTCTTGTGTCACTCTTTCTTCAATTCTCAACTCCGGTTTACGGAGGGTATCTTAGTGAGGCACCATAAATTTAGAAATTTTAATTCCTCCAAGAGAGTTTATGGCTACTTCTTTATCATATTCTTCTCCTGATAGCCCTACTATTATTGCAAACAACGAAATTTATCCCCTTAATTCTATAAACATATTAGTTATTCAGATAGCCTCTAACCTGTCTTGGAGGAGTCACATAATTCATAATTCTAAAGCTGCATTTACAAAGTTAGGAGTTCTGTTTGTTTCTATCATTTCTTTCCCTCTTCTCAAGTACCGTAATCCTATAAAGGCCTTAACCATCCCTACTTAAAATACCGTTGTCACGTTTGTGGTGCCTCTTCTTATAATTATCTCCTCAATAGGGCTGAAGCTAAGGCCACCAGACTCATTCATGATCATTCTATTACTTCTAATCTCGGTTCCCTTTCTATTCTCTGGAAAGTATCATCTCTCATTTCTATTGGTACTTCTTCCATTGCTGCTCTGATGAGTTGCTGAACTGCATTCCTCCTCCGCTGGTGAGGCCATGTGACACACACGCAAAGTAATCCCATTAGACAAGTACTGTGAGGTTATTTGCAGATCACGGAGTGGTCGATGCACTGACTGCTTCTTCTTTTCCAGATTCTGGAACTTTCTTCCTCCTGTCTTCCCTAACTCTTATACCCTTTCCTTAAAAAAAAAAAAAAACTCATCTATTGTCAGCTTAGGGTCTCATCCTGATATATTGCTAGGTCATCATAACTATTTTTCAAGCCTGTTCTTTTCTGATTGTTTACCATTCCCTTATTTCTGCCTTTTTCTTAACTGCTAGTCTTCTTCTCATTTTTTTTTTTTTTTTTTTTGAGTCCAGGGCCAATGAAGACAATTTTCATTGCCTGTCCCAAGGTCACACTTAAAATAAAAACTTTTCCGTTTGTCCTTTTCATCTTGGAACTGGGTGGATTCTATTCAAGTGAGGCATTGAGTGGCTTCTGCCTCCCATGCTTACATTCCTTAGTTTATCTCTTACTATGCATTTTCTTTTTTCTAATGCGTGGCGGATAAAAATACTGCCTCCAGGTTTCCTTGCATGTTGAGAAAGTTGACTAAATAGGGTGGAGAGGGAGAACTGGGAAGCCCTCTCTGCATCTTCCTCCTGAAATGAGTCAAGTTACAAAAGAGCATTCTGGTAGAAAAACTCCAGCCAGAACCCTAGTAACCGAATATGTACATATTAAAAAAAATGTATCTAATGCAGTAATATGACAATTATAATAATAATAATAATAATAATAATGAGTACTAGCCACCACAACAACATGCACTACAAATGAAGGTTGTCCAATAAAACCCAAAAATGTATAGGCATACATAATATGTATTTATGGTACGGTAAAATAATCCCTAGACTTTTGGAGACTACTGCCTCCATCAACTTGGGTGGTAAAACTGATATGAAAGAAGTCTTGAGGATCGCTTTTAAAAATAAACCAAGGTCAGACCCTAGAACTGTGCTCCCAAAGGAATCTGAGTATCATTATCAGTATATCTTGGGACCAATACATATTGATTATACGTCCCATGTTTGAATCCTGGCCAGGGGGCAAAATATGTTTCATGTTTTAAAATATAATGCCAAATTCCTACCTATAATCGATTTTTACAGCTATTTTATATACTTTTCTACAACTTTCATAAGTGTAGCCTCGACTCCAAATGGAGTGATGTTCCTGAAACTCGCTGCAGTGACGCTAGTTCTGAAACTAAAAAACTAGTGATGATCTTGTTCAGAAATTTCTCGCAACACGTAAGAAATCAGTTAGCACTCCATTTATGTCCATAATAGACTTTGGTGATAATCCCTCAACATCCCTCAGTACGTGCAACTAACATACCTGTTGTTTTTGTTTCTTGGGTGGAGGAACTGGAACGTACAACATCACCAATTCCTGACAGTAGTGCTCCTAAGCTGCTATTCAAAAGTTGCTGCTTTTTGTGCTTATTGCGTTCCTTTTCACTAAACATTGGTTCTGAAAAAGAAATTATACAACATAAGCTGAATACTTTTTTCCCATAAATGTCCTCTATTACAAAAGGCCTGACCTTTTTTACATTAAAATGTTAAGGCAACTCTGTCATCCATCATAAAACTCTCATGATATTCCAAAATCAATTTGTATTGTCCAGTGGCTGCAAAGTGCCGCTTCAGGGTCAGAAAGTGCTGACTCTTCAGACTCATCATCTGTTGATTTGTTCGTTTTGCCATATTCTTATCTATTTTCTGTTGCATTTCCTTAGCACGATGTCTTACATTTCGATCAAAAGCATGAAGTACTTTGATGGCTTCTTTAAGATTTGAATATTTCCCAGTTGTCTTTTCATTTTCCACAACAACTTGGGTGGCAAAAGAGTTTCGGCACAGCAAAAATTCTTTCAACAGGTTGCCTTTTTCACTTTAAATTATATATATATATATATATATATATATATATATATATATATATATATATATATATATATATATATATATATATATATATATATATATATATATATAGTAAATAGATATGCATTACTGTACAGTACTTACGATATAGACCAGTGGTTCCCAATCTTTTCACTACCAAGGACCCCTTTTATTTAAAGGATTTTTTCCCCAGACCCCAGGATATTGAAACGTCTGTCAACTTAACATGCTGCTTTCATAACCTAGCAAAACTCCTCTTATCAGAAAACTAGATTAATTTCTGCAGAAAGACATATGTAAATGAAAAGATGGGAAAATATATAAAAAAATATAAAGAAAGAAATACAGAACAGAACAGAGCAGAAAGAAAAATACTTTATCTTAATCTCATTAATGAGATGGGTGATGCTGTTTTGCTGCTACTATGTTTTCAATTTCAGGTTCAATGGCAGACAGTTTTAAGCGAAGATCAGGCTCCACATTCATCCTATTTCTGTATTTTGATTTTATATAAATGAGCTGTGAGAAAGCCTGCTCGCATAAATACGTAGTAGGGAATGGCAT
Source organism: Halocaridina rubra (assembly GCA_037179515.1). NCBI lineage: Eukaryota > Metazoa > Arthropoda > Malacostraca > Decapoda > Atyidae > Halocaridina > Halocaridina rubra. The sequence goes on from JAXCGZ010009501.1 coordinate 30,266, forward strand.
TAGATATTTCAGGGCCTTGGTTGCCAGTTCTGGGTACTCATTTTTCAATAGTAACCAAAAGTCTGATAAATTGTAACGGCTGAAACGTGATCTTAGTGAAGTGTCACATGAAAGTTCAACAAGATTATTTTCTTCTCTTGCTGTTAATTCTTTTACATCTTTTACATTTACATGAAAAGGATCCCTAATCCACTTGTTATTACCATCATGAGGAGTAAAATAATCCCTAAAACTGATCTTTAAACCTTGCAAATGCTGAGTAAAAAGGCTTCTTATTTCTTCAGAAGTTCCAAGAAAGTCATAAAGTGTTGGAAAGGATTCAAACACACCACTATGCAGACGTTCAGACCACAATTCTAATTTCTTGATCATGGCTTCCACTTTATCTTCAACTTTAAAAATAGTTAAGGATCTCCCTTGTAGGCTCAAATTGAGGTCATTCAAATAAGTAAAGATGTCAGACATGTATGCCACAATAGCTAGCCACGAAAAGTTATTAAACCATTCTCTCCCCCATGAAATGATTTATCATGAAGAAATAGTCTTATTTCATCACGCAACTCAAATATGCGGGTAAGTACTTTACCGCGGGACAGCCACCGCACTTGAGAATGCAAGAGCAGTTGTTCATGAGCGCTACCCATCTCCTCACAAAGAACACTAAAAATACGAGAATTTAACGGCTGAGCTTTTATGAAGTTAACTACTTTCACTACTTCATCTAGAGTCGTCTTCAATTTTTCTGGCATCTTTCTTTGCTGACAACGATTCTCTATGTATGCAGCAATGAGTCCACTTGACATTTGGTATTATCGCTTGGATTTTTGCCTTGAGTCCTTTGTACTTTCCTGACATTGCGGGAGCCCCATCAGTACTGACTCCTACACACTTTGACCATCCAATTTCATTAGCTATTATAAAATCATTCAAACTATTAAAAATACTCTCACCAGTTGTGTGTGTTGGCAATGACTGGCAAAAGAGAAAATCTTCCTTAATTGTACCGTCAAATTCATATCGTATGAATGCAAGTAAATCAGCACTGTTAGCAACATCTGTACTTTCATCTAACTGTAAAGAATAATACGGACTTTTAATCACTCTCTTCACTAGTTGATTTTTAACACTGTCAGACATGTCTTCTATTTGCCGCTTGACAGTGGTGTTTGACAATGAAATGAGATCAAAACTCTTTGATACTTTGTCTCCATGCATCCTAGAGGCCATTGCTTTGGCAGCAGGCCGAATTAGTTCCTCTGCTATTGTGTGTGGTTTCCCACTCTGCTATTAAAAGAGAAACATCATACGAAGCACACAGCATTCTTATTATCACCCCCGGTTGCTATTTTTTCTATAATATTTTGTCTTGAAAGCAGTTCTTCCCATCTTCTTTGAAAATATTCAACAGGTTTGTTAGTATGCTCCTTATGCTTAGTTTCAAAATGCCGGAGAAGTTTGGCTGGCTTCATACTTTCATTGGACAATATTTCATAACAGAGAACACATTGTGATTTCTGTTCACCTTCACTGCCTCTACATATAAATCCAAAGGATATGTATTCATCACAGTATTTACGGTTTTTGCGTTTCGACTGATGAGTCAGTGTCTTTTCACTTGAGCTTGTCGCACATTCACCTTCTATGTCACTACTGTCTCGTTTTAACATGCTTCCGGTTTTTAACCACCGATCCATCATACAATCAGATATTTAAAATAAATAGTCACTGATGTAGTTAATACAACTAAATATTAAGGTTCGGGAATCAAACACAGACGCACTGACTACGGACTGCTCAAGTTGCACTAACGTTTGGATGCAACTGTCGGTTCAAAATGTGAAGACGGTGAAGGAAGAGTGAAGTTGCAGCAATCAGTGTTCAGAACTTCAGCTCAGACTGAGCTTGCACGCCACGGTCCGACTGTACGTGTTCAACACATGACAGGTTGGTAATCTCAGACATATACATGCTTCGGTCCTACCGTAATGTGATTGCCTGACATCCGACATGTCACTTTCATGTACAGTGTTAAATGCATAAAAAACTAAAGAGAGAAAGAAAAGAAAAATAAATAAATTATATAATCAGGAAACGTTTATTTTTAATATTGCCATAATTATGAGAGCATGGGTACGTTACGTTGCCTTTGTATAACTGCATTATTATTTTTTCTTTTAATATGCTTATTCACTTATATATATATATATATATATATATATATATATATATATATATATATATATATATATATATATATATATATATATATATATATATATATATATATATATATATATATATATATATATATGAAAATTTCAATTCAGTTCACGGACCCCCAGTACTACCTTTGCGGACCACCAGGGGTCCGCAGACCACAGATTGGGAACCACTGATATAGACACTTAACTACAACACAAAAGAAAGTATAAAAAATTAAATAATTTTAATATAGTACAGTACATTCATACATTAATAGGTGGTTAGATAATAGGTAGGTTTTTGCTCATAATTGTGAGTGTTTATAACTTGGTTGTTCGTAAGTGGGGACCTTTTTTTTTATCTCCCTCTCTCTCTTTATATATATATATATATATATATATATATATATATATATATATATATATATATATATATATATATATCTATCTATCTATCTATCTATCTATCTATCTATCTATCTATCTATCTATCTATCTATCTATCTATCTATCTATCTATCTATCTATCTATCTATATATATATATATATATATATATATATATATATATATATATATATATATATATATATATATATATATATATCCCATAACCCACCTGAGAAAAGCATTGCCATCACTTCCTGATATTTCCCAAACAGAAGCATAACCACTCAATTTCAATCTTTTAAGAAGTGTAAGGCTTCAAAATTAAGTTGGGCTAAGTTAGGTATCACTCCCAGGCAACCAATATCGGTCCCAAACATAAAATTGTAATTTAAGAGAGAAACAAGTATCAGCTTATTCAAAACCTATCAGAAAAAAAAAGCTTAGTCCAACAATAGTAAGGGTGTATAAAACGCATTGTAACCTACAGTGCTAATAATTTTTATGTAACTAATTTACGAATAAGCACATTATATATGCTGGTTAAGATTCGTTTTATGCACCCCTTTTATTTTTGGATAAACTAATTTAATCTGGTAAGTTTCAATGTGTTTTGAATGAATCTGATAACCATTTCTCAAATATCAATCTTTTGTGTTAGCACGTTTCTTGTACGTATAAAAGTATAAAAAGTAATTTCCGTATTAATAAAATTACATAATAACTTACGTCCACCATTTTCAGCCATGGTTTGGGATGGTATTTTACGATACAAGGCAAATCACCGTTTCCACACAGCTTTAGGAAGCTGACAGACTATTATTTTATCTGGGAGAGAGAGCCCTCTTCTTCTATTTGTTTTTAGTAGGAGAATAAGACTTATCTTATTGGGGTCCCACCTCATCTTTATTTTTATAAGCGTTGGACTTAACTATTTTATTTTTATGTTTGTAACCAAATTGGGCACTATAAATCAACTAATGTATTAAACTGAATACAGATGTTCCATTTTCATGGTTACTTCATTTGATGTCGGCTACCCCCCAATTAGGGGAAACAGCCAAGGTAAATAGATAGATAGATATATATCTATAGATAGATAGATAGATAGATAAATAGACTTTATCCGTGGTAATATCGACTGGTTCCTGGTTCCTCGCAAAATCCATTCTAGTACTTGATCTCAAATGCTCTCCATCCAATCTTAACTTAAGGAAAGTAATCGTCTTTTATTTAAGAAAGCAGTACTATATGATGTCAGTGTTACTTGCATTGGCAACATATTCAGGGAGGTCATTCCAGGGATTTACATCACGAATACTAAACGCATTTGCTCTCATGACAGTTCTTACATGTTCTATTTTCTTTAATTTGCAGGGATTCGTTCTTGTGTTATTAGTATTAAATTCAAAATAATCATTCATATTTACATTCTCAAACCCATAGATGATCTTATACATTTAAATCAGGTCTCCGTGATGTCTTCGTTGTTGGAGTGATGTAATTCCTATATAACAATTTTTCAGTGTTTGGTTTATAGCTCTTACAACTTCTTCTTCAAGTAATAACAGTCTTAGTAGTAGTAGTCATGGTAATAGTACTAGTAGTAGTGGTCGTAGTAGTAGTAGCAGTAGGACCGATATTCTTCTTTCCAATTTCTATAATATTCAGATCCCCCCCCAAAAAAAAAAAATCTTTTGGTCAAATACTCTCCTACAGTCCCTCCCTGACCAATGGAGGGCGGGAAGGACGGAGAGAGGGTGATAATGGGAATAAATGGGTGTAATTAGTCTAAATATGTGATAACTGGTGCTTAGCATTCCTGTACTGGCCTTCCAACGATGGTTTAAGATAGTGAAAAGAAGTCGTACATTGCTACCTCCAATAGAGAATCTCTCTCTCTCTCTCTCTCTCTCTCTCTCTCTCTCTCTCTCTCTCTCTCTCTCTCTCTCTCTCTCTCTCTCTCTCTCTCTCTCTCTCTCTCTCTCTCTAACACTCATCTTATGTTTCCTTAGAACTGTGAACATACTTAACAAACACATTTTTTTTATCTTGTAAAGATAAATAACCCCCACAACCCCATGTAAAGTTGAATAACCCCGTAATCAAACTTGTAAAGTTAAATAACCCCGTAATTAAACTTGCAAAGCTCAATAACCCATTGTTTGTCTTAATAAGAACCAATTGAAATCATGTTGGAATAAAAAACAAAAGAATGCAAATTATTTATTCATATAAATACATAAATGCAAGTAAAATGAAAAACAACTAATAATTACCTTGTGTGGAGGATTTCCTGTGTGTTATTTACCCTTCGATCTTATAACCCCCTAAATTCGGAAATCCTGACACGGCTTCAGTAGAGGCCTACCACGATCTCAAAATTAAATCCTCTACCAATAAAATATAATTAATATTACATGCATAAACATACATGCAAATATTTTATATGGGGGTTTATGAACTGCTGATATGTGAATATTTAAATAAACTCTCCTCACCTTAAATTAAAACTTCCTCATACAGAATAATACATTTTCTAACATACATTCTACCTACGAGTGTTCAATTAAATGAGCTCATTCTGTCCCTCACACGTAGTTATAAATATTGTTAGAAATATAATAACTCTGTACTTATCTGTCCGGATAACCCTGATGTCGTCAGCAATCACGGGACTCCGAATCAAAAACGTATCTTCTGATCCACGGATCTCTCTCACGTTCATCTACTTGAGTGTCTCGTAATGTCTCACGAGAGCAACTAATTATACACTTATAAGTACTGTCAACAAACACAGTAAGAATGAGTGCCTCGTAGCATCTCACGACGGCAACTAACTTTATAAGAAAGTCCCACAAACTCCTCTAGTTTGTCGGGGTCCTGGGTACTAGGACTAAGTTGACTTATGACTTGCTTACAACAGTTCTTTGTTCAACGAGGCGTTATCAAGGAGGTGAAGGGTTAATGGCTAAAATCCATTAGTGACCTACATTCCTTTCTCCACGTCTTCTACGGCCAGCCTCCCTAACAAACTACACATTATACATACGAATATACGTGAATACATGATAGAACTTAATAAGTATACATGCTAAGTCTAAAAGTATACATTCATGCACTTACGTTACAATAAACGAAACTATATGCAAAATAACACTTACATAATGTACGTAGAAATAAACTGTCTTGAAATATATTCAAGACATCCTGGGCCCCTCCAAAAAGGAAAAAATGGGGGGTCTCCCCATCAGTACTACAACTTATCATCAATGATTATACGTGCCCACAGTTCTTTAACCCTTTGGGCAGCTTGACGTTCAGATCTTTCATAATTTGATGATTCCTCTTCGTATACTTCTGACAACAGATATTCCCATGAGAGCTTTTCAGACCAAGCTCTCTGAATAAGAATTTTTCCTCTTCTTAGTAAGGGTGATATTAGACCTAAGGGGTCCAAAAATATACCCACCAGTGACAGAAGTTTATGTTTGGTCAACACATCTTCTCTAGCCTTCAGACCTTCCAAAGACAACTTGTCTGTATTAACATTCCAGATTAAACTAAAGATTGATACTTTAGGAGATCTAGAATTTTCAGAAAGGCGCTGATCCAGTACCCTTTGAAGTCTTGCATTGTTGGAATTTAATGCTTGCAGTGATATTTTGGTCTTTTCCCACTCTACATCTGCAGTATTGCATATATCAAACTGTTTCTCTTCACTGGTACAAGCATCCAACAAATTACCCACATGAACATTCTCCAATATTTCCTCCAACTGTTCTATTAGAGACTTCATTTGTCCAAAGGCACTCTGAAAATTGTGCAGGAGTGGAGTGTGGATAGGCTTCAAGGGAACGTACTCTGTAAAACTTCTAAGTGTAGTTTTATCTTCGTAATGCACTTCTTGCTTTACTCCTATACTCTCTGGCTCCCACAACTTATTAACAGGCTCTATGGCCTTCTCAATCAACAGCTTATTAACAGGCTCTATGGCCTCTTCAATCAACAACTTATTAACAGGCTCTATGGTCTCTTCATTCAACAACTTATTAACTGGCCTTTTGGCCTCATCAATCAACTCTTGTGTTGTAGTAGGCAATAACTGTGTTCCTACTCGCATAACAAGTTGGTTTTGTACACTACTGGACCCATGTTGAGTATCACGAGGAATATGGCCATACAACATGACACCACCTGGTGTTTCCATCAAAGTATAGACATCCCACTTGTTAATACCACTAACAAACTGACTAAAATGTAAGGCACCAATAACAATGCCAATGTTTTCCAGTACATCACTATAAATATCTTCATCAGCCAACTTGTGACCATTAGACTTTAACACATTTGCAGCCTTTGCTAGTCCTGGAGTGTGGATGCTAATTACCATGTCATCAACTACGAGTAATTTAACTCTGGCTCTTCTTTTCCCCAATTTGATAACTACATTTACGACAGGAAAACTTCCTTCCTTCGTCTCAGAACGAAATGCATCAATACCAAGAGACATTTCATCTACTGGGCTTAATTTAAGCCTTTCAGCTAATTCCCTAGTTATAAAGGAACACTGGGAACCTGTATCAAAGAATAACCTAGTATTTACCCAAAGATTTCCCTTTGAGCTGCTTATTTTTCCACTTGCAGTAGGCAGAGCACATGAAGGTAAATTCGGCTTCACCATTTGCCTTTGTACTGCCTTCATAGTCATCACACCAACATGTTTCTTGTCCTTTTCTGAGTCAGAATGTTCTGGCTCATTGCTTGACTCATCTATATTTGAACCATTTTCTGACTGTTCATTCAGAAATGTAGGTTCTTCAAACCTTCTACGAAATTTTGACTCTTGTTCATAACACAAGGCTGCATGATGACCATTTTTCTTACACTTCTTACAGTTTAACTGAGTGTAACATTCATTTGCATAATGCCCTGACTGAGTACATCTCAGACATTTGTTATTGTCTCTCAATTTGTCTCTTCGTTCATTTATGCTTACTACTTTATTACACTGTTCAGACTTATGACCTTGCCAACCACAGAATACACATTCTGTTTTACTATTTACTACATTTGCAGTAGCACCATAACTACCCACATTCCTTTTATAGAACTGTATCTCATCTCTCTGGGAGGTTTGGGTCTCTCCCTTTGTGTTACCTTTAGTATTGTTGCCCTCTATATGATATACATATTTTCCCAGTTCCTTCAAGAGGGTTTCATATGTAGGATATTTTGTGTCTATTTTCATGCTAATCCAGTTCTCAACATCTTCTGGCAATTTCATCATCACGAGTTCTGAAAACACCCAATCAGTGTTCTTCATGTTTCTATAATTTTTCAGACTTCGAGTAATGGCTTCTACTTCCTGCTTGAACTTAAAAAGTGATGAATAATTAGAAGAGGGAGTTGGTATTTTTACCAATTTCCTCATTAAATTTCGTACAATCCTGTCCTTGCTGGCATAAACAGCTTGTAGCTGTTGAATGCACTCATCATAACTCTCACTAGCAACAGGATATCCCTTTATGGTGTCTTTTGCATCTCCTTTAAGGGCATTTCTCAAGATGGTAAACTTTGTCATAGTTGCCATAGAAGTACTATGTACTAAACTATCAAACGTATCCCAAAACTCGTTCCATTCATCATAGTTTCCAGAGAACTGTGGTATTTTTACTTCAGGAAATTTAGGTGTGGGTTGCCCACTGGGGAGGCTTGAATTCTCGGAACTAGGAGCTCTAGTACTCTCCATAGTTCCTAACTTACGAATCCGTTCTAGGACAGCTAAGCTAATATTATTTACTGTTTCAGCTAGATTATCATGTTCTGTATCCTCCTCTTCAGAATCCTTTTTAAGGGGCTTATTCTCGACATATTCTTCATATTTCCTATCATATCTTCCGAATCTTTCTGTTAGCGTATGGTGACATCTTTCTAAATAATTAACAACAAGTGTCTCATCATCTTTGGCAAGTTCTGTTTGACACTGAACACAATCACGTTGAACCAATTCCCGAAGGCGTTTTAATGCTTCAGGTTTAACCGACATATTGAGAAAGTAAATAGAACATAAAACAACAGACAAATAATTGATGCAATTTTATCATCAAAGAATCCACGATCTTCTTTATACATCAACAATGCATCAAACATTCACTCTGTAAAGAGTATCAAAGGACAATCTTACAAATCTCAAGATAATAACATACAGTTATTTAATTGCGTCAATTATGACGCCAATCCTCAAAGTGTAAAACACACTTTTCATCAATTAAACGACACTGTTAAGTCAGCAACAGTAAATGGAAAGTGTAATGCAAACCACACTGTTCCTCAGATAAACGACACTGTGCACCTAGCAGTAGGTGGGTCACTACCTTCTGTTTATTTACGTAAACAAAGGAATCAATACGACATTCTAGATATCGTTAAATGGGAAATATGTAAACACACAAATCCCTAAAAACCACTGTTCACCCAGCCGAAATTGGGTACTAATATCCAAATTACTTAATGGACATTCTACTACGAAAGTATATTTCGTTTCCACAGATAGAGAAACGCTGTATCCACGTGGGAAATGGATTCTCTTATTTATTTCAACAACCACTTAAATTTCAAAGGTATATTTGCAATATTCATGCAAATACATGCAATGCTCCTCCCTGTTTTCGCTGAAATGTGGATGATTTTAACCGTAGAGTTTTACACTAACTTCTTACAAGGTGGGAGCTTATCTAAAATGTACACTATTTTCACCATTACCACACCAATTCTCATCCGGTTCGAAGGACCAAAAGCTGTGGAGGATTTCCTGTGTGTTATTTACCCTTCGATCTTATAACCCCCTAAATTCGGAAATCCTAACACGGCTTCAGTAGAGGCCTACCACGATCTCAAAATTAAATCCTCTACCAATAAAATATAATTAATATTACATGCATAAACATACATGCAAATATTTTATATGGGGGTTTATGAACTGCTGATATGTGAATATTTAAATAAACTCTCCTCACCTTAAATTAAAACTTCCTCATACAGAATAATACATTTTCTAACATACATTCTACCTACGAGTGTTCAATTAAATGAGCTCATTCTGTCCCTCACACGTAGTTATAAATATTGTTAGAAATATAATAACTCTGTACTTATCTGTCCGGATAACCCTGATGTCGTCAGCAATCACGGGACTCCGAATCAAAAACGTATCTTCTGATCCACGGATCTCTATCACGTTCTTCTACTTGAATGTCTCGTAATGTCTCACGAGAGCAACTAATTATACACTTATAAGTACTGTCAACAAACACAGTAAAAATGAGTGCCTCGTAGCATCTCACGACAGCAACTAACTTTATAAGAAAGTCCCACAAACTCCTCTAGTTTGTCGGGGTCCTGGGTACTAGGACTAAGTTGACTTATGACTTGCTTACAACAGTTCTTTGTTCAACGAGGCGTTATCAAGGAGGTTTTTTGATGTTAATGGCTAAAATCCATTAGTGACCTACATTCCTTTCTCCACGTCTTCTACGGCCAGCCTCCCTAACAAACTACACATTATACATACGAATATACGTGTATACATGATAGAACTTAATAAGTATACATGCTAAGTCTAAAAGTATACATTCATGCACTTACGTTACAATAAACGAAACTATATGCAAAATAACACTTACATAATGTACGTAGAAATAAACTGTCTTGAAATATATTCAAGACACCTTGTAAATACAAATAACCCCAATAAATACCTTGTAAAAATGACGAACTTCAAGACTTGTCTTATAAAGATGAATAACCCTAAAGGACCGTGGGGTTATTTATCTTTCCAAAATCCCCCCCCCCCTTTTTTTTCTCAGGAAATTCCAATTCTCAACACTTCTTAAACTGAAAGAAGTTTTCTAAAGACACTTCAAACTATGACCTCTAGACTACTAGAGCCATTTTTAAGCTTCGAGTGACGGTAAATCTAGCTCTAGTAACCTTTTTCCATAGCTGATATTTAATCTATCACCAGCTTCTGGGTATGTCTTAAGACTTTATACAATTTGGTAATATGATTTGCCTTAACTGTTCATACTTTGTATGGACAGTAGGAATGCATTTTCTATTGTGCTTGGATCGCTTTTATTTTGACTAATAATAATAATAATAATAATAATAATAATAATAATAATAATAATAATAATAATAATAATAATAATAATAATAATAATAATAATAGCAGCAGCAACAACAACAACAACATTAATAATAATAATAATAATAATAATAATAATAATAATAATAATAATAATAATAATAATAATTTTATAAACTAAAAGCCCTCTGTGCTCTAATATTCGAAAGCGACAGGGTGCAGCCCTTGATCTTTAATGTGCTCCGCCCACAATCACCTGATTTGCTTAATGTTAAAGTGAGGCGGGGCCTGGGTACATCAGCTGACTGTGGGCAAAGCATGCTAAAGATCAAGGGCTGCACTCAGGAGTGTCACTAATATTTGAGCGGGAAATAATACTATTTGTATGTCATCGTGCATTAGGCATACAAGAGCCTCTTCTTTAGAACTGAGCGTGGCATTCGCGGACTTATCTATCCTTGTTATACAAGTTTAGGTTAGCCATTTGTGTTTTTTTAAACATTAAAATAGTAGCATATCGTATATATATATATATATATATATATATATATATATATATATATATATATATATATATATATATATATATATATATATATATATATATATATATATATATATATATATATATATATATATATATATATATATATATATATATATATATATATATATATATATATATATATATATATATATATATATATATATATATATATATATATATATATATATATATATATATATATATATATATATATATCTATCTCATTCAACGCACCAGTGAATCAAACTTTTCATTTACGTCATGTAAAAATGTATGGTTAATGTTTCCTTCATACCCCTAGTTTGAATAAAATCTCGTGCAGTTTATCATATTAGATTATCACAGTCTGAGGTTAGAGCGGAGACGCACGCAGGGTAGCGGTCACACCTGTCAAAACAAGTTCCTTTGCATAATGGCATTGTTCTAGCACGTAGTAGAAAAGGGAATCTGTGACGTAAAACAGAGTCATTAGATTAGGTTTGGTTATGTAAAGGTAAAGGTTGTCAGGTTCCAGTTCCGATATCTATCAGAGATGCTCCTTAGAACGTCAGTCAGGGCAAGCCCCAACCCCCCACTGCACTGTGGTGCCCAGCCACAGCAGTAGCCTCCCAGTAAACAGCTTAAAAACTCTTGCCTGGACGAGGTTCCATCTGCCGACCTCATGAATACGAATCCAGATTGTTACCACTGCACTAGTCAGAGGCTAAGATACTAGCAAGTTCATCCTAAGATTGGAAAGTCACATCGAATTTGTTTTCATATTAGGTTTCTTTAGAATTATTGGATCAGTTCTCCCCTGGTTCAGAAGCGAGATAATAATTAAAGTTTTGTGTTAGATATTTTTTTATCTCTGCATTGCATATTACTCGTTTGGGGTGTACTGCTAAACATTTACCTCTTTAACATATGAGCAAAACAAACTATATTTTAATATGTATAAATATTTGATATATGTTACTTTCACACCCTCAACAATTGAAATTAAATTACGAAACCTTTCTTAAATAATTTAAATCTTCAACAAATTTAAAAACCTTTCAAAATTAATTGAAGAAATTTTCAAAATATTTTAGAAATTATTTTAATATTCTGCTCGTTTTGTAATATGGAAAGTGAATAGGCTAACTAATCCAAACCAAAATTAACTTTATATTCTATATTTAATTATAGAATATAAAGTTAATTTTGGTTTGGATTAGTTAGCCTATTCTTAATTATAGTATAGTCTCCGTGGCAAAATGGTTGCGTCCGCGGCTCTGAGGCGGCAGGTCGAGGGTTCGCGCCCCATTGCGGACTGAGGTTAGTAAGGGCATACACTCAGGGTGACGATTACATCTGCCAAAACAAATCCTTCGCAAGAAGGTAACCGTCCTAGCCCTTAGTAAAGGGAGTTCGTGACGTAAAACCGAATCCAATCCATTCTTTATTTAATTATATTATTTCTAACTCGATGACTGACAGTATTTTGCGTAATGATACAGAGTAAAGTTTGAGTATAAATTTTGCTGTAAATGGTGGTATTACATATACTTTAACGCTTCCTAGGCCATATATACAGTATACAATCAGTGTAGGCATTTGGAATTAGGTTTTAAAATAGAATATGTGCTTTACCAATACAACTTTCCCTACTATTGTACTTTTTTTTTCGTGCATCTATGGAGTATATGGCAATGGATTTGGCAGTCATTATGGAGGCCAGTATATTCATCTTTCTTTTTTCTCTTCAGAAAAAAAAACATTATGGAAAGAATAGATGCTCTGGATGAAAATATGAAAGCTGCTATGATGGATTTGCATCAGAATCATGAGCAGAGGACACAAATGTTAATACAAATCCAGGGAGATACTCGTAATTTATTGGTGAGGTTAAAATATTGTGGATAATTTACTTAAAGTAAGTAGGTATGCTTGCAGCTATAAAGATGGGATGTTGAGTTCCTTGAGAGTAAAGCAAATTATGTTTACTATTTTTATCTCTTTGTAGAGGTCATGAGGTAATTTTTACTGTTGCATATTGATGTGGTCTCAGTGTTGCAAAGAGATTCTCTGTATGTAACTAAGTATACCATATTTTTGCAAGGAGTTGTATCGGAGAATAATTGTGTCCATTTCAGAATAAAAATAGATTTTAAAGTAGACTGTAGTAACATCATCTACAGATATTTGCATTAATCTCAAAAGAAATATTTTGAAGTACTGGATATGTGATTTACATCAAATGGTGAAGAGTATCTGTAAAGGAAGAGCTCCTTTAGAGTATAGATGATGTTTATTATTGAAGTAATTTGCCTTTGTATTATACCAGTATATAAAATGGAATGTTGGTGTACTTAATTTGAGATATTTTCAAATGATGGAGATACAAATTTAAATTTGCAAACTTCTAAGGTTATTACTACTATGACTGGCCTTTAATTACATAATCCACGTTTAATTTGTCAATATTAGTCCCCATTATGGGGGTGCACACATGCAAACTGTGGCTGGGATATTAAGTCTGGATGTCTTTTCCAGCGCTCCATGGTAGCCTCGATCATGGGTCTGTCAAGTCTGGGGTTGACCACGCTGACCGCTTGGCTACCAAGGACCCTTTCGTTTGATTACATATATATATTCAAAATTAACTTACAAATACTATATTACAAGAATAAATGATATAACTGGCATTTGTAGTGAGATGAGTTCTTAACATACATCTTTATGTACTGCAGATTGCCTGAGTGGGTGTGAAAACAAAAAGTTGGATACTTAATAGATATGATACTGCTTAAATTTGGCAGACTGCAGTAGCACCCTAAAATATTAACTGTGTAGGTAGATCAGAAATATATTTGGAACATATACTTCCTTAGCTCTGCTACATTTAGAATATGCTGTTATATTCATTTATAATTGTAAACTATATTGAAAAGCCCCTTTATGCGGCTATGCAGCATCTGAACTCTTCAAACTACAATTTTAAAAAATTTCCATGAGAATTTTTTAGTTGTAACTCAAAAACATTTTCTTCTATTAGAGGAAAACACTTGAGACTTTGTATATTGGAATACAAGAATGCATCAACTTCAAAAGTGCCCATGTGCAGGATGTTGTGAATAGTATTTCCCTACAATTTGAAGCTGCTCGTCTTAAGCACAACAGTCTTTACAAGCTTAGAGAGGACTTGGTGGAGGTAGTAAATGACGCTGCTCTGCCTGCAGCTTCTTTTGATATTGGAGAAAAGACATTGGTAAGTAAATTTTTTATGCCCTATGATTTCATACACATTTGTAGCCCATATCTGTAACTTCTGTAATGTATTTATCACATTGATATGTCTTTCAAATAACTGCATAACTAGCTGAAAGCTCTTGACTAGAACTTTTTGTGTTCTCCTTATGACCATAAATATGAGGCCAATCTAGATAAATCTCTCTGGATTATATGAGAGAAAAATGTCTTACATAAAAGTTTAGGTAAAAAGTGAAAAATTATCAAGACAGTTGTAGTGTCCGAAATTATGCAATAATTACATAATCTGTAAGTTAGATACAAATCCTCATTTTGTGTCACTATTAGTCTCCAGTATGGAGGTGGATACAGATAGAGTGAGGCTGGGGAATTGGAGCTGGATGCCCATCTTAGAACCTCCTGATGGGCTCGATCAAGGGTCTGTCTAACCCGAGTCAAACACTCTGACCACTTGGCCAGCGTGGTTCCCAAGCAAAGCAGACACTCCTGAAGTGTTATATACATTTTTCAGGAAGTACTTCGTCATTAGTTATTTCATGTCTGTTGAACTGTAGGAAGTATGGATTAAAAATACTGTTGGTTTCTTATTTGATACACAAATACTTTTTTAATATGGGTACAATTTTCTATTTAAAACACAAGAGATTATTGCCTTCTGTAAATTTCGTTTATTACTAAACTCATTATTCTCTCTCTCTTTTTCTCCAGAACTCCGGTCATAGTATGTCAGACCTTGAGGATTTCGCTAGACAAACTGGAGAATGTGTGGAGACTATGAATCAAAGCTTTGAGAAATACATTGCGTGCATTAATGAAATTGCAGAAAAATTATCCAATGAAGTAAGATTTTCGCCAATAGTTATGCTGTTCTTCACCATAATGCAGGATCTTTTTTGTTAGCTTCATTTGACCAGTACTGTATTTACATTTCCCTTGGGTAGAATTTTATTCTCTTAGGTACACCTGTCTCAGCATTTGTGTCTGTGAATATCAGAAAGATCTTTCTGGCCTTTGGGACATAAGAGTAAAAATTTGCAGTATCAGTTTTTTATGAGCAAGATGTTGCAGCAACATAGGTATGAAGTAGGAAATAGCATAACTTTAATAAGTTATATCCTTTTTTTTGAACTTTTGCATATTTTTAGTAATCTTTTACATTGAATAACTAACCAATTTTTTATATAGCTTTTTAATTGTGTTAAAATACACAACTTACCTTTATTGGTACTTATATGTAATTTTTTAGTTTTCTAAATTAGTAACCTATTTATAGAGACCTTGCTTTTCCCCCTCTACCTTTAAGCATTAATTTCAGTCATCTTTTATTCAGAGGAACTTATTTCAAAATTTTATGGTGTTTTATATACCTCTCTTTGTATGTTAAAATACATCACTCACCTTTTAAGTATTTCTTTTAACTATATTTGGTGTTTCTTAGATGGTTACTCTAACTTATATGAAATGGGGGAGGGTACAAACTATCCCTGCTTTAATTCATTTTATCTTGGAAAAAAAGACTAATGACTGGTACAAGAGAAGTGGTGTAAGACAAGGATACTAAAGATACATTTTATTTTATAGGTTGAATACAAATTGAATTACATTGAGAAAGAGATAATGGAAAACAGCATTCAGCGTATCTCTCAAGTAGATGCTTTGAGCTTGCATATCCAGGAAAGCCTGAACAGTTCACGCTTAATTCTGTGCAAAATGGAGAAGGTAAAAGTGCAAATTGAGCAGGCTTTTTTAGACAAACCATAACCTGCCACGGGTGCCAGTTGGATGGAACAGGTTTTTGTAGGCAGACATTAGGCTATCACGGTTGCCAATTGGATGGAACATGCTTTTTTAGACAGACAATATCTTGTTACGGCTGCCAATCGGATAGAGAGCAAAGCCAACTGGAATCATACGTAGTGTTTATTTTCCTTTCATTTATTGTAGCTCTTTTGGCCATCATAATCTCGTTCTTTTATTTTTGAATTTGGCTAGTGTAGAGAGAATTATTATATTCATGTGGTTGAATTTTGCATACTTTTAGTTTGTTGATATTTTTATAGATAGATAATTTTCTCATGATCTTAGTTCAATTTATTTTAGACAGGCATATTACTTTTGATATATATACAGTACTCTATTTATGTATCGGAGCTCAGAGTGTTGAGATATGCAGTCTTGATGATACTTACAAACTGATGCTTGGGCTTTATCCGGAGTTTATAATAGTTGTCTTCACATAGCCTGAAGAAGGTTTTGGTGAAAGCTACTGAAAATTTTTGTTTAATTGGCAGATTCTACCAAACTCTCTGGTATTATGTAAGTGAATGCTACATTAAGGGTATGTATTATAACAAGCTTACATAGCTTTGCAACAGATATATTTTTCCAGTGTATCAGATTTTGTTCTTGACCTTGTCCTTGTACATATGGACAATATTTCATAATATTGTAGTCTAGATTTAATTTTCCAATTGCAGTTGCAGCACTTTAGAGCTCATGTTTTTTAATATATGGCAATTATGCAATAAGCGTTCAACTTTTTTTCCTTTTGTGAAAATTGATGCCATCTTTTTGTACGGATTGGATGTACTGAATGAATGTAAAGAAATATGAAGCCTAAAGGAGGCAGTGCTTTTATATGAGATTGGTCATACAAATTGACATATACTAATATATGGAATGATTATTTTTATACCTTTCAGAAGGATATTAGGAATAAATATATTTTGTTTATCAGATATGGCCTGAAAAATCAAAATAACTTTTTTTTTTATTATGATGACACTTTAATGGCCGTATGATATAGAAACATAATTATATTTTGTGTTTACTTTGAAAGTTTACTCAACTTGTCTTAATGTATTATTTGTACAGAATATATTTTTTATGCACTTAATATCATTTCAATTACACCAAGGTTCTGTGTGTCTTTTAAGATAATTTTAATATTTTCATCTCCCTAAGAAATATGATTCAACACTATTTCAGCCAATGACCCGCAATATCAGTTATTGGCATTAGAGTGTCATTATTGAATGCATATGTGTTCAGAGTTAGCCCTAAGAATATTATTCCCATCTTTCATGTATGGGTCAGCATGCCAGTAAGTACATGGGTAGAGTAAGCTAATAGCCATTTGTTAGTGCAAAAGGGCCACCTCATGAACACAACTCAGCCATTTTATATGCCTATGACGTTATTGCTTCCTAAATGAAATGAAAGCATCCTATGATATAAAGTATTGGGAAAAGGAGAAAATTATCATCAGAGTGGAAGAAATAATAAAGATTATCATTTACAAGGAGCTCAGGTCCCTTTTAGGTTATCATCATTCACATCTGACTAGTACAATTTGAAATTAAAGGAGGACAGATATAATCAAAATGAACAGTGGCATATTTGCAAAATATTGATACAGTACTGTATAAACACATAAACGTTGTAATGCAAGATAAAAATTACAATAAACAAGTAACTCAATATCATCATTTCAAGAACCTTCACAGTATATATGTAAATAATATCAACATGTAATAATAATACATCAGTAACCGTAGAAGGTAATTTAGAATATACAAAGTAAATTTAAAATCTGCACCATCCATAAAGATAATTTCAAAAAAGCAAATAAACGAGGATATTTAATACTGCAATATGTGATTAGTTTACGTTATGGACTCCCTTATCTATTAAGGGCTAGGATGGTGCTGAAGGATTTTGGTTTTGGCAAATCCGACCATTACCCTGAGTGAATGCCCTGTCTAACAACAGGCCTCATAAATAACCTAAAAAGATTCAGCTCACCATACATCATGGTATAATAATGCACACCTGTGCCTTGTAACTCATGATTGTTAATGAGGATACAGTAATAATGCGCACATGTGCCTTGTAACCCAGGATTGTTAATGAAGATGCAGTATATGAAGTTATTTACTATCGGGACATACTCTAATGTAAAGTGTCAATACCAGCATGGGGCAAAGAAGGTGAATTAGGACAAAAAGTAAAATAATTGATTTCGTAAAATACAATACCATCTCCTGTATGGTGTTCTTATTATTTATGAAAAATAAAGAGTCAAACCTTAGAGCAGGGGTACCCAAACTTTTTGACATGAGAGTCACATCGTGTATTTACACATTTTGGAAACCCTCCAAAAAATGTAAATAGACAAATACTTTTATTCCTCTTGTATGGTTGGCACCTTATTTAAAGCTCTCACCTGTTCAGCAGATGGCCAATCAAATTCCCCATATCTCTGCCTCAACACATCCATCATACTTCTTAGATACATCATCATCATCACATTCAATCTATATCCTTCATTCTCTCTTATATTCCAGTTCTATCCTTTTTACCATGTCACAGGCTCAATTCCCCTATAAAACATCGCTTAAGTCTTCGTTCATGGTTGTATATCAATTTCTTATCATTTTCATCCCAACTAGATGGTTTTTAATTTCCCTTGCTCTGTAAAGGGGGGTTTACACGGTCAAACGGCTCGTCGAACGCAGTTTGACAGACAGGTGTTTGAAGTGATGTTCGAACGTGTGAACGGGGTATTTGATTGTAACCAAATACCCCGTTCACACGTTCGAACATCACTTCAAACACTTGTCTGTCGAACCGCGTTCGACAAACCGTTTGACCGAGTAAACCGGCCCTAACTCACCTCCACTGCCACTCCTCCATTGTTGACCTTTGCATGTGACCCCAAATACTTTAAGCTGTCCTCTTTCTGAAGCATCTCACAAGTCACTTATCCATCTATTACCATCGACAAACCTCGTACATCTCATAACTTCACTCTTACCCACACTAACTCATAAATTCTTTGACTCACACATCCTTACTAAGTCAGCCACCAATTATTTCAGTTTTTCATCAGAATCTGCACTTTTTCTTGGGGGGGGATGGCATAAAGTAAGAAGTTAAAGGATTTATTTGAAGCCATGATAGAGAGCTTAATATCATGTAGCCAATACTTTTCATCACATTTAAAAATTACTAAATTATGAATTATATTGTGTGTACAAACTCACATATGTACGTGATTGTGAAAGTACTTCATAATTTAAAGTAATAGATTAATGTGATAGTTACTAAGATAATATTGACAAATGTACCACAGGAAAGCAATATGTAATGTTTAAAATATGGCATATATATTGATGAAGTGTCACTTATATAGGATAAGTTTTATATTTCATAACAGTAAAAATTCTCCCCTAATTATGCACTACAAGCAAAAAAATCTTATTTGTAACTGTTATTTGTGTAAATCTTATTGGAAGTCGCAAGTTTCTCATTTAAGTGCATAAAATACTAAAATAATTTAGTATTGTTTCATCAAAAAGTGTAAAATATTGTTGCTATAGATAAATAAAGTAAATTTTTTTTACAAAAATAAAAATAATAAAATTCATACTATGATTAAAGCTTATAAAGTGCATTTATATTATAAAATAAAATTTATTTATCACTTCATGAATTATTTTCTAGAGATACTACTATTAGTTTTTGAAAGAAATTTCTACCTTACCTACATCGTTTTTTGTTTACCTAGTAAATAAAAAAAAAAAAAAACGATATTGGTGACCTGTTCTTGTTTCCAATTGTCAAGAGGAATATTCATTGTGTATGTTCTAGAAATCATGGCAGGTGAGGAGACAGACAATATAAACACTGTATATGTTGATAAAATCTGCCCTTTATTATTATCTGTGAAACTGAACGCTCAATGTTACTAGTTAAATAATGTAGTATATATAGTGTTGATTAATGAAATTGTGAATTTGAGGCCCATAATTGATTTGGGAAAATGAAATTACTATATTTTTTTTACGTTAAATGATCACTATTAATATAAGCTAACCAAAGGTAAACTAACCATACTTAGCTAAGAAAATCTAATTTAGAACGAATTTATGTGTCCCAGTTTCACAAGCACTCTAAATAAATATTCTGGACGTCAACATTTGGTTAATGTTTATGAAGTGAAATGTCATAAAGCTATCCTACTTCATTATTTAGAGCCTGAATTGACATTTGAAGTTACATTTTAATATTAATAATTCCATTTGAAACTTGTAAAACCCTAAGTCAGTCCTTCTCTAAATAGAAGGTTAGCATCTAGACCCAGTTGCTACCTGATGAATATTTTCCTAATTGTATTTATGCGAAAAACCATTTAGACTCATTCCACCCACATGTATTCCCTGTTTCATAGAATCTGTCGTCATTTAAGAGACATATTTTTCAACATTTGCATTATATTGTTATCATAAGTATTTGCTTCGTCTGTGACTTGTTTTCTCTCTTATATGTATTTATATATTTTATTTGGTTCTATATATATAGAGTATTTTTATTAATACTTTTTACTCACGACAATAATTTTCCTTAATAAATAGAATATGTAAGTGAAAGAGCACTTGTCAGTTTTGCATGAATTTTTTAACCTTTCATTTTAGATACTGGGACTAATGTATATACATCAGTCAGAAGTTGGTTGTTGAAATTTGTGATAATAGAACTCGGGTGTATGTATTGCGTGAGTTTTATATTTTTTGTTATTTTAAGCATTACGTATTCTGCAGAGGTTGATGCCACAGCAGTGTCTGATGAGAAAGTTGGTGACGAAGTTGCAGGGGATGACAAGACAACAGAACATGCTGAGAATGCAGATGTCGCTAACGGTAAGGTTGCCGTTTTCATAGAAATTAAGCTAATAACTGATGTTATTATACTTCTGGAACTGAGCTCTTATAATACAAGACAAGTCGTTGTTCTTTGCTGGATATGTGTCTGAACCTCTTTCAAATTTCCTTTTGTGATAAGTGCACACTTTTGCTTATCATTGGAAACATATTCTTTATAGGTACTGAGCAACATTTTATAATCCTTATTTCTGTGGGTGGGTTTTACGTTTGGTTATAGGTATTGCAACTTAGTCAAAGTAATGTATAATAATGTAATTTACTTTGTTAGTGTATATAATATATATATATATATATATATATATATATATATATATATATATATATATATTATATATATATATATATATATATATATATATATATATATTTGATATTAATTGTTGTAAAGGATTGCTTTTGAAGGAGCATTTATTTTTGTCATGTGTTATATTGCACCTGGTATGATGTATGCTCTATTATCTTATTGTGTCAATAACTTTAATTTTTTTTCCTTATTAGAGGATGCAAAAGAAAAAGCTACAGCATCTTTAGGAGAAGAGAAAAAATCAGATTATAAAAACTTGTCAAGAACAGAAAAGTCGCGTCTTAATAACATGACATATGAAGAACAAAGTGAGTACTATACAATCTTTGACTCATCAATAATGCTGTACTGTGTAAGTGTAAAAAGCTTTTGCTACTGGGGAAATTGATCAAAGTTATGTATTTAATTTTTGTTGTAATTTGATTAAAAAGTTGATGAAATTGATTCATTAGAACCGAGTATGTATTAGTATAATTATGATTAAACGTGTACTTTGAAAATTTTTGGTAAATAGTGAATTTGGAGGAAGTTTTTACCTCTAAGGTCAGTATCATAATTACTCTGGTATTTTTACTTGATTAATCCCATGATATTGGTGTTGCTCTTCAACGGATATAAAGTCAGTGTTAAGATTAGATAGATGATGTGAATATCCTGTGATCACATTAGTTATCCAAATGTACTTGTGAAAATAGATGGAGGGGTTATTGCAGTAATTACTGTAAATTAAGCCTTTATTTAATGTTTATTAGGAAGCTGATGATGCTGGTCTTCTAATAACCTATGCAGATGGCTTTCTGAAGTGAGTGAATATTTCACTCATTTAATTTGTGTAAAAATGACCTTTATCGTTCTAAGCAAAATGAGTTAGAAAATTCAAATCATTTAAGGGAAAACTGATAAATAAGCTTATTCGAGATGGCCTCATTCTCTGATTATACTGTTTATACAGTACACAGTCTTCAGTGATAAGAATCTCTTCCATATTTAGTTAGGTAAACTCAATCAGTGAGGTCTTTGCTATTGTTAGATGTTGTAATTTTTTTATGTATCATTTACAAGAAATGCCATTTTGATACCCTTGTGTGTTTTCTGAGTTGGTGAAAGTGTTACTTTCATTGATACTGTATTAATCAAAACAGATAATTGTAAAGCAAATTATGTACTGTACTGTTGCTGCTGTTGAAGACACTTGAAACCATGCTGGAATGTGCAAAAACAAGTCATCAGTTTCAGCTTTGTTACTTTCAGTCAAAGTTAACATAGAATTGTATGCACTGTATAAATAAATTATCAAGATATTTTAGTTGCCTCTTGGACTTATTGTTCAGACTCATTTCTCACATATTTATTGATTCCTTGTGTCTTCCTAAGGAACATAGAGTTCAGTCTTATTAAAAAAGAATTTCTATGGGGACTGAGTTCACTAAGTAAAACAGTGGAGAAATGGTAACCATATTCTGTATATATAGGCATATGTTCTTATGTACTTGAACTCAAGCAAGTATTGTAATGGACAATATTGCCTAATTCGACAAAGAATTGTATGTTGTCAATCTCTTGCATGTATCCTTTGCTATTGTCATTTAGTTTTCTTATCTCTCTTTTTACATTAGTTGAACTGCGAAAGGATCGGAGCATAGGAAACATCTTGTCAGGTCTCACTTCTGGGGCATTTGGACAAAAGGCCAAAGAAAATATTGTGAAAATAGAAGGTATGTAAATAGCGTACTTTGTTTTTTCTTTATTTTTTTAAACAAAAACTTACACATATCTAGGAAGGAAATCCCATTCATCTTTCTTCATGTTGGGAAGTATCTTCTTTCCTGAATTTTAATCACAATCCGCACTTGAAAAAGCACGTAATTAAGCTGGAAAAAGTTCAAAGACATGCAATGAAACTGTTACCAGAAATGCACAATCTCAGTTATGATGAGAGGCTGTGGGAATTAGATTTACAATCACTCAAAGCTAGAAGATTGAGGGGAGATATGGTGACAGTTTTTAAATTCCTTCATCATTATGACAGAGTGGATAGGGATCTATATTTTGATATGGCTGGCAGTAGAACTAGAGGTCATAGTTTGAAGCTTCTTAAGAAAACTTCTTTGCAAGATGTAAGGAAGTACTTTTTTAGTGTAAGAGTAGTTGATAATTGGATTTCGCTAAGCAAAGAGTTAGTTAATGCCATCTCAATCCATAGTTTTAAGGGCAAGTATGATAAGTATCACTAAGTACAAAATGGAAGCGATCAGGAGACGGGAAGTTACGAGCTTTGGGGTCTTTCCCGTAAGAACAATTAGGTAATTACATATATATATATATATATATATATATATATATATATATATATATATATATATATATATATATATATATATATACATACATACAGTGCTCCCCCCCGTATCGCTTTTCTTGGTTCGTTATATTATTATTTTATTTTATGGGTATACGCAAAAATATTAAAATATTGAAAAAATAAAAATTTTCAGTATTTTCATTTTCTTATTGAAAAAAAAATCATTATTTAATTGATAAAAAAAATTTATTGCCCAGCCTACGAATAATAAAACAGTAAAACATACTAAAAAACATAAATTTAGATATACGTACGTACAGTATAACTCACAGTATTGCATCATGCGAAATAGTGTCCGATAGCGTACAATGTATTGGGGTCACAGCTACGTGAGCTAGCATATATATTTATATTTCCAGTAGTTTCAAGATTTTATTGATAAAAAAAAAACGTATTTCTTAGCCTAAGAATAATAAAACAGTAAAAAATAGTAAAAAACATAAATACTAACAGTATTGCGACATGTAAAATACGATACCGCTATCAGCGTTTCTGACAAAGGCTCGATCAGTCTAACTCACGTGTGCGCCGTTCACTTTGTGCTTATTAAACGTTTTGCTTGTTTCCGATAGCGTACAATGTATTGGGGTCACAGCTACGTGAGATAGCATATATACTTATATTTCCAGTAGTTTCATGATTTTATTGATAAAAAAAACGTATTTCTTAGCCTAAGAATAATAAAACAGTAAAAAATAGTAAAAAACATAAATACTAACAGTATTGCAACATGTAAAATACGATACCGCTATCAGCGTTTCGGACAAAGGCTCGTTCAGTTTAACTCACGTGTGCGCCGTTCACGTTGTGCTTATTAAACGTTTTGCTAGTGTCCGATAGCGTACAATGTATTGGGATCGCAGCTACGTGAGCTAGTATATATATTTATATTTCCAGTAGTTTCATGATTTTATTGATAAAAAAAACGTATTTCTTAGCCTAAGAATAATAAAACAGTAAAAAATAGTAGAAAACATAAATACTAACAGTATTGCAACATGTAAAATACGATACCGCTATCAGCGTTTTGGACAAAAGCTTCCACCATCTTCCATTGTCTCGCCTCACTCGTGTGCGCCGTTCACGTTGTGCTTATTAATATGATTTGCTTGTGTTTTTTTACTCGCATATATTAACCTTTGCAATGCCTCCCAAGCATCCTTCATCTTCTAAGGCTTCTTGTAGTGAGCCTAAGCGGCAAAGGAAAATGTTAACCATAACAGATAAGGTAAGTTTACCTATCACGTACATATAAATTTACGTTGCATGCTGTTATTTATAAAGTAAAGGGTGGTTTTTTAACAGTGCAGGAAAGATTTATACAGTAAACGTAAAAATAATTGTAAAATACCAATGTACATGAGTATTTCATATAAATTTACGCTTGCATGCTGTTATTTATGAAGTAAAGGGTGGTATGTTAACAGTACGGGGAGGGTTTATACAGTGTAAACGTAAAAATAAATTAAAATATCTATGTACATATAGGCTGATCCTGCTCCGCGGTTTTCCTGGTTCGCGCCGGGTCCCGGAACCGAACTACCGCAGTAAGGGGGGGAACACTATATATATATATATATATATATATATATATATATATATATATATATATATATATATATATATATATATATATATATATATATATATACAGATGGTCCTCGTTTTAAGTCGTTCTGAGTTAAATTGTTCCTCAGTTACATTAGAGACCAATAAATAATTAATAAATCAGTACTACATACCAGTCATCCAGATGTAAAAAAACCACAGTAGTAAAGGCAAGCAATTATGTATAGTGTACTTTAACTATTTTTATGTATTAGATTAAGAACTTGGATTATTTGTGTATGTCATAGAGTATTTAAAAAAAGCATTAGCGGGGGACCTAGGTTTGAATTATAGGTATATTCCGACTTAAGTCAGCTGTCAGGAATGGAACCCTGACATAAAGTGGGGACCCCGTATATATATATATATATATATATATATATATATATATATATATATATATATATATATATATATATATATATATATATATATATATATATATATATATATATATATATATATATATATATACACCTTGGCTGTTTCCCCCTTTAATTGGGGGGTAGCCGACATCAAGGAAGGAAAACTGGGGAGAAGTTATTCTCCCCTCTACTCCCCTTCTTTGACGTCCCGCAGGAGGTTGATACAAGGGGGGGATTCCTAGTCCCCCCGCCCCGTCCACTTTTAGTCGCCTTTTACGACACGCAGGGAATACAGTGAGGCTATTCTTTGATATTGTGCCCGCCCCACAGGGCACTTTTATTTGGGCGTGCACAGCGGACAGAATGCACTGGCACTCCCTCCTCCGTCTGCCTGAGCCTTCCTCAGCAGCAGGCGGGGTGGTGTAGAATAGCAGCGGCCTTCCCGCTCCTTCCTCACCCTGGCCGCGTCTCGGAGAGTGATAAATATGAAAGATAGAAAAATGTTGTAGGAGGAATAACGAGAGAGAGAGAGAGAGAGAGAGAGAGAGAGAGAGAGAGAGAGGAGAGAGAGAGAGAGAGAGAGAGAGAGAGAGAGAGAGAGAGAGAGAGAGGTAAAACAAATATTAGAAATGAGACTAAACAAATAATAAAATGAAAAAAAATAGATGAAAGAATGAAAAATGCAAAAAAAAAGAAAATAAAAAAGAAAAGAAATAAAAGAAAAAATATACAATTATAAATTACAAATAAAAAAAATAAACTACTAAAAATACCTGATACACTAAAGACACATGTAAAAGATTATAATAATATTAAAAAAAATAAAAATAATCAAGAAAAACTATCACAAAGAGTTGACCCTCTTGAAAGGTCAAAAGACTCTTGCCTGCCAACATTGACCTTATATTCTGCATGTTTGTGAATAAGGTCATACGCGAATCACTAACATAATCATGATAGCAAATATCTGGATTTCAATATTACACATTTCGAATCTTTAGGAATATTTTCTTGAGCATATCACAAACATTTCGAATATTGGTACTTGTTTATATATTAATAACATATCAAACATTTGTGGACATATAAAATAAATACTCAGAAAGCTATAGGCTCCATCAAACTATCAAGATATAAAGCGGTAATATATATATATATATATATATATATATATATATATATATATATATATATATATATATATATATATATATATATATATATATATATATATATATATATATATAAATTATATGTCTTAGGTTTGAGTCCCGGTTGGGGTAAAATATGATTCATATATATATATATATATATATATATATATATATATATATATATATATATATATATATATATATATATATATATATATATATATATATATATATATATATATATATATGAATAATTTTTTACCCCGACCGGGACTCGAACCTAGGACTTATTATTACTAAGTCAAGGCGCTACCACTACACCACAGAAGGTTAAAAGGAATCCAACCTTATAGCTTATATCTGCTATATTTAGGAATGAACGCATTCTAACTGAATGCCACTATGTTCATATTATAGATTCCCCAACCTCACTCGTGGCTTCATTTTAGCATTCAATTCAATTCCCAATCTCATTCGGGCCATGAAATAACCAGATAAGCACATTACATATGTGAAAACATGAATCATTTTTTACCCCGACCGGAACTCGAACCTAGGACTTATGATTACTAAGTCAAGGCGCTACCACTACACCACAGAAGGTTAAAAGGAATCCAACCTTATAGCTTATATCTGCTATACTTAGGAATGAACGCATTCTAACTGAATGCCACTATGTTCATATTACAGATTCCCCAACCTCACTCGTGGCTTCATTTTAGCATTTAATTCAATTCCTAATCTCATTCGGGCCATGAAATAACCAGATAACATAGTAGCATTCAGTTAGAATGCGTTCATTCCTAAGTATAGCAGATATAAGCTATAAGGTTGGAGTCCTTTTAACCTTCTGTGGAGTAGTGGTAGCACCTTGACTTAGTAATTATAAGTCCTAGGTTCGAGTCCCGGTCGGGATAAAAAAAATGATTCATGTTTTCACATATGTAATGTGCTTATCTGGTTATTTCATGGCCCGAATGAGATTGGGAATTGAATTAAATGCTAAAATGAAGCCACGAGTGAGGTTGGGGAATCTGTAATATGAACAGAGTGGCATTCAGTTAGAATGCGTTCATTCCTAAATATAGCAGATATAAGCTATAAGGTTGGATTCCATTTAACCTTCTGTGGTGTAGTGGTAGCGCCTTGACTTAGTAATAATAAGTCCTAGGTTCGAGTCCTGCTCGGGGTAAAAAATGATTCATTTTTTCACATATGTAATATGCTTATCTGGTTATTTCATGGCCCGAATGAGATTGGGAATTGAATTAAATGCTAAAATGAAGCCACGAGTGGGTGTTGGGGAATCTGTAATATGAACATAGTGGCATTCAGTTAGAATGCATTCATTCCTAAGTATAGCAGATATAAGCTATAAGGTTGGATTGCTTTTAACCTTCTGTGGTGTAGTGGTAGTGCCTTGACTTAGTAATCATAAGTCCTAGGTTCGAGTCCCCGTCGGGGTAAAAAATGATTCATTCTTTCACATATGTAATGTGCTTATCTGGATATATATATATATATATATATATATATATATATATATATATATATATATATATATATATATATATATATATATATATATATATATATATATATATATATATATATATATATATATATATATATATATATATATATATATATATATATATATACACAGTGTTACCCCGGTTATTCGCGCTTCTTGGTTCGCGTTCTCACTCTATCGCGTTTTTTTTTTTGGATAAATTATTATTTTATTTTATGGGTATACGCAAAAATATTAAAATATTGACAAATTTTTTTTTTTCAATATTTTCATTTTTTTTATTGAAAATTTTTTTTCGTTATTTAATTGATAAAAAAAAAATTATTTTCCAGCCTACGAATAATAAAACAGTAAAAGAATAGTAAAAAACATAAATTTAGATATACGTACGTACAGTATAACTCACAGTACAGGGTATTGCATCATGCAAAACAGTGTCCGATAGCGTACAATGTATTGGGGTCACAGCTACGTGAGCTAGCATATATATTTATATTTCCAGTAGTTTCATGATTTTATTGATAAAAAAAACGTATTTCTTAGCCTAAGAATAATAAAACAGCAAAAAATAGTAAACAGTATTGCACCACGTAAAATACGATACCGGTATCAGTGTTTCAGAAAACGCAAAGCCTCTCACCTACGTGACCTAGTGAATATTAAAATTTTCATTATTTTATTGATAAAACAAGTATTTCCTGGCCTAAGAATAATAAAACGGTAAAAAATAATAAAAAAAAACATATAAAGTACTAAAAGTACTTTCACCATGTAAAATACGATACCGCTATCAACGTTTCGGAAAACGAAAAGGCTCTCACCCACGTGACCTGGTGAATATTAAAATGTTCATTATTTTATTGATAAAACAAGTATTTCCTAGCCTAAGAATAATAAAATAGTAAAAAATAATAAAAAACATAAAGTACTAACAGTATTTCACCATGTAAAATACGATACCGCTATCAACCTTTTGGAAATGAAAAGGCTCTCACCTACGTGAGATAGTTCATGGAATGCTATTGGCTGAAATGTCGGGAGACAACGAATCACAGAATTGTTTTTCAATATTTTCTGTATCATGGGGTCTGATTGGCTTTTTCATTGCAGTTTGCTTTTCCCTCCAATTTCCAATGTGCCGCCTCACTCGCTCAGTCTAACTCTCGTGTGCGCCGTTCTCGTTGTGCTTACTAATACGTTTTGCTTGTGATTTTTTTTACTCACATATTAAAACCTTTGCAATGCCTCCCAAGCATCCTTCATCTTCTAAGGCTTCTTGTAGTGAGCCTAAGCGGCAAAGGAAAATGTTAACCATTGTAGATAAAGTGAAACTCTTAGATATGTTGAAAGAAGGAAAAAGGTTTGTGGATGTCGGCCGCTGTTTTGGCCTCAATGAATCTACTGTGCGTTACATAAAAAAGGACGAGGCAAAGATCAGGAAAACAGCGAGCATTTCTTTTAATAAATCGGCGAAGAGGCTCGTATCACCCCGCAATAAGGCAGTAGTGCGCATGGAAGCTGCTTTGGCCCTGTGGATTGCTGATTGCAGAAAGAAAAACATCAGCTTAGACACCAATATCATACAAACAAAGGCGAAGAAGCTGTACGAGACATTCGCTGCAAATGAACCCGATGACGTCAGTGGCGAACGTGGAGAGGAGGGGAGAGAAGAAGATATCGATGACCCACAACCAGGACCCTCCAGCGATTCTCCATCGAGGATACAACCGTTCGTTGCTAGCAGGGGATGGTTCTTCAAATTTCAAAAACGCTATGGCCTAAAGAGCGTTTCAGTTTATGGCGAGGCTGTCTCTGCAGATACAGCTGCGGGCTTCATGTTAAAGCCCGGGCTTATCTACAAGTCAAAGAACCCTAGGGCTTTGAAGAACAAGAATAAGAATCTGCTGCCAGTGTATTGGATGCATAACCCCAAGGCCTGGATCACGAAAAGCCTCACATTGGACTGGTTTCACCAATGCTTTATCCCTCAGGTAAAACTTTATCTTATGGAAAAAGGCCTTGAATGTAAAGTCCTTTTTTTGATGGATAATGCTGGTGGCCACGCAACCAAACTCCAATATGACGGTGTTCAAGTTGAGTTCCTGCCACCGGATACGACGTCACTGATTCAGCCTATGGATCAAGGCGTTATTCGTGCGTTCAAGGCCCTATACACACGAAATGCCCTGGCGAACCTAGTTGATTCCATGGATTCAGACAAAGACTTCTCATTGAAGACTTACTTGCGTAATTACACGATTGCCACATGCCTAAAAAATATTCAGAAAGCAATCAAAGAGATGAAGTCGGCCACAATCAATGCCAGCTGGAAGAAATTGTGGCCCGAAATCATCCACGACTACAAGGGATTTGCTCCTGTCGAGGTGCAGAAGGCGGCAGTTGCGAAAGCTGTGAAGTTGGCTGCATTGCTAGGAGGAGAAGGCTTTAAAGATATGACTCCCGAAGATGTGAATGAACTGATTGACTGCAACTCGCAGCCTTTGAGTGATGAAGACTTGGATGAAATGACGAACTCAGCGAGCGAAGAAGAGGAAGAACTTGAGGAATCGCACGAACCAACTGAAGAAACTGGCCTTACACTCGAACGTTTGGCAGCCATGTATGAACATTACAAAGCACTCCAACAACTGCCGCAGGAACATGACGAAAATATGGTTCGTTCGGTGACCTTCTGTAATTTTCTCGACGATGCCATGACTCCTTACCATGCCATGTTCCAACAAATGAAGAAACAACAACAGCAACTCCCCATTACCATGTTCTTCCCCCCCAAAAAGCAGCCGTAAAGCTTTTATTGTCTGTGAAATAATTTCCTCCGGGGTCGAGAATGATGATCATCACCTCATTCACGGTAAGTTTACCTATCATGTACAAATGTATGTCACGTCATTATCACCTCATTCACCGTAATTTTATCTATCACTTTCATAAAAATTTACGTTGCTTGCTGTTATTTATAATGTAAAGGGTGTTTTTTTAACAGTGCAGGGATTTAAATTTTTTTTTTTTTAAACTTTATTTCCATTTCATTACAATGGGTATTCGTCAGCCAGGGCAAGCCCCAACCCCCCACTGTGATGTCCAACCACAGCAGTTCCTGCCAGTAAACAGCTTAAACTCTCGGTCTTGGACGGGGACCGATCTTTCGACCTCGTGAACGCGAAGCCAGCGCGTTACCACTGTACTAGCCAGCAGGGTTTATATAGTACGTAAACGAAAAAATAATTGTAAATGAGTATGTATGTCACGTCATTATCACCTCATTCACCGCAATTTTATCTATCACTTTCATAAAAATTTACGTTGCTTGCTGTTATTTATAATGTAAAGGATGTTTTTTAACAGTGCAGGGAGGGTTTATACAGTACGTAAACGAAAAAATAATTGTAAATGAGTATGTATGTCACGTCATTATCACCTCATTCACCGTAATTTTATCTATCACTTTCATAAAAATTTACGTTGCTTGCTGTTATTTATAATGTAAAGGGTGTTTTTTAACAGTGCAGGGAGGGTTTATACAGTACGTAAACGAAAAAATAATTGTAAATGAGTATGTATGTCACGTCATCATCACATTCACGGTAAGTTTTCCTATCACTTTCATAAAAATATACGTTGCTTGCTGTTATCTATAATGTTAAGGGTGTTTTTTTTAAAAGTGCAGGGAGGGTTTATACAGTACGTAAATGAAAAAATAATTGTAAATGAGTATGTATGTCACGTCATTATCACCTCATTCACCGTAATTTTATCTATCACTTTCATAAAAATTTACGTTGCTTGCTGTTATTTATAATGTAAAGGGTGTTTTTTTAACAGTGCAGAGAGGGTTTATACAGTGTAAACGTAAAAATATATTAAAATATCTATGTGCATATAGGCGGATCCTACTTCGCGGATTTCCTGGTTCGCGCCGGGTCCCGGAACCGAACTACCGCGATAAGTGAGGCAACACTGTATATATATATATATATATATATATATATATATATATATATATATATATATATATATATATATATATATATATATATATATATATATATATATATATATATATATATATATATATATACACCTAGTTCTCAGAATAACGCCTAGATAGGTTCTCAGAAGTGTCGGGTAAATGGAAAATAGCGTGAAAAAACTAGTTATTTTCCATAGGAAACAATGATAAAGGGCATAGATACGTTCCAAACCTTACATAGACACACCATGCCAAAGATATAAGATAAGTAAAAAACATATTTTATTACTACATAGCAAAGCAGAAAGCCCTGTATCTATTTTTAAGAGTATACAAAAGATATTCATATTCACTTTACAGCTAGAAATTAACATATATTACTATACTTTACTCTATTATGCAGTGGGCAACAGTTATACAGTACACTGGGACATGCATGGTGGCAGTGAGCAAGTAACTTATGTGGTAGAAGAGGAGGAGGATGCAGGAGAACGAACCTCTATCTGCAAATGTATACAAAGATAAAATAAGAATTATAAATAACCAAAGCAAGACTAAAAAAGGAAAAAAAAATTAATTATGCAATGCCTAAATCTACCATATGACATTAAAAAAACTTAATCTACATTCTCTAGAGAGGCACAGAGTTAGGGGGGATATGATTGAGGTGTATAAATGGTTTAAAGGGATTAACAAGGGTGATATTAATAAAATTTTAAAAATTCATGATCAAACCAGAACTCGTAATGGGTAATGGATTTAATCTTGATAAATTTAGGTTCAGAAGGGAAATTGGTGAAAATTGGCTTGATAATACCGTAGAGTATTCCTAGTAGGATAATAAATGCCAATACCTTAGACACCTTCAAATGTAGATTAGATAGACATATGACAGAGGTAGGGTGGGTGTATATATAATGAATAATGATGATGATCTTTTCTTATCGTAATCCTCTTTGTACTGGTGGAAGAAGCCTCCGCGGGCGCTTATTTACTATATTATTATTATTATTTTATTTTATTTTTTTTTAAATATAGTAAATAAGCGCCCGCGGAGGCTTCTACCACCAGTACAAAGAGGATTACGATAAGAAAAGATAATCATCAATATACATTATATATACACCCACCCTATTGGGTAGAATAGAATGTTGGAGAGAGAGAGAGAGAGAGAGAGAGAGAGAGAGAGAGAGAGAGAGAGAGAGAGAGAGAGAGAGAGAGAGAGAGAGAGAGAGAGAGAGAGAGAGATCTTTAATTAACTCTTGTTCATTCAACCAACACTACATTATTTATTGTAAAAATAATGGTTTAATTACAAATTAGTAATAATAATATATAATAATAATAATAATAATAATAATAAATAATAATAATAATAATAATAATAAGATCTAAGGAGAATTTTTGGAATAGACATCATGAGAGTAATGCAGAGGTATATTAAAACCCAGCAGAGAGCTGGATATTCATTACACATCTTTTATAATGCCTTCACATCTGACAGGTCATTACACTCTCCATCTCTTTCTCTTTACAGCCTGATAAAGGCTGTTTTATTTTATCATTTTTTGGTCCATCCTGGTGATGGGGGGGGAGAAAAAAAAATGGGGGGGTGGGGGTGGCATTATTCGCGAAATCCGACTTTTTTACTATTATTTTTGGGGGGCGTTATTTCAATTTCGCGGATAAAAAAATCATGTATAAAAGGAACAAGGTGTATAATATATATATATATATATATATATATATATATATATATATATATATATATATATATATATATATATATAATATATATATATATATATTATATATATATATATTAATATATATATTAGGTGCTGTTTTACTTTTGGTTATTTTGTCAATTGACCTGTTAGATGTCTTTCTGAATCGCTATCACAGTTGATAGCAATTGTAATTGGTTTCATAGTTTTTTCACGGAAGCTATTTGCAATAACTGAGTAATTGATAAATTGTGATATATTTTTAGTAACTAGTTACTTGAAATACGTTTCGCTCAATGTTACAGAAACACCCAGAGCAGACCGACAGAAACGAGGGTGGAGTGATGGCCCCGGACAGAACAAGAAATTCTGTGTTGATCAGAATAGTGCTGATTGGAGAAATGGTACCGGAGGATGGGCAAGTGGACCAAGAGGTTGGGGAAGTGCAGACGGAAGTTGGGGAGGCTGGGGAAGTGTAGGAGCTGGCTGGGAAGGTGGAAATGGTGGCTGGGGCAGTGGAAGTGGTGCCTGGGGATGTGGAATGGGAGAATGTGGAGATGGAGAAGAAGGATTGGGAAGTGGGAATGGAGAGTGGGGAGGTGGGAATGAATATGATTGTGGTTGGAGTGGAGAATATACTGAAGAGGAGGAGAAAGCAGGCCCTTCAGCAAATCACTCTAATAATGATGAATGGATAGCTGAAGAAACAAAAATCCTTGGTGAGTGTAATAACATCGTTTTCAGGAAGAAAATAATTAAAAAATTTTCAGATATTTCCAGTATGCTATATTTGTCCAAGCTGATTTATATTCAGTAGCTTTCATACATACTACAGTTTGTGCTTTTTGCAGTTGAAAAAGCAAATTTTTGCATTTGCTTCTCTGTTATGTAAATGTAGATGTAATGGGAGAATAGGCTAAAGTATGTGCAGAGTATGATGAATTCCAGCTGCTACAACTGATTTTATAAATGATGAAAATTTGTGTAAAACGAGAGTCGTGAGATGTCCTTTACACTGAGATGTCCTTTACAGTATTTTTTTCCATTGACAGAGGAGGAATATGGAGAAGGTGTGGTCTCTATTTTAGACGATCAAACCCATGGCCTGGTTTACTATTGTGAAGTAAGTTTTACTTTCATGTATTAATGCTGTGCTTTTCCTTTGTTTGCATACTTTGCAGTGTTTATGACTAAAATAGCAAAACAGTTTCTACTATATTTGTGAAAACTATTAGAAATAATAGAACAAAATCATAAGGTGTACAGTGATCCTCTGCAGGATCGCGTTTCTTGGTTCGCGTTTTCACTGTACCACGGTTTTTTTTTTTGGCAAATTATTATTTAATTTTTTGGGTATATGCAAAAATATTAAAATATTAAAAAAAAAAAAATTCTCAGTATTTTCATTTTTTTATTGAAATAAAAACATATTTCATTATCGAATTGATAAAAAAAAATTTATTTCCCAGCCTACGAATAATAAAACGGTAAAAAATAGTAAAAAACATAAATTTAGATATACGTACGTA
Organism: Halocaridina rubra; assembly: GCA_037179515.1. NCBI lineage: Eukaryota > Metazoa > Arthropoda > Malacostraca > Decapoda > Atyidae > Halocaridina > Halocaridina rubra. The sequence continues at coordinate 66,082 of JAXCGZ010009501.1, forward strand.
CAGTATAACTCACAGTATTGCATCAAGCAAAATAGTGTCCGATAGCGTACAATGTATTGGGGTCGCAGCTACGTGAGCTAGCATATATATTTATATTTCCAGTAGTTTCATGATTTTATTGAAAAAGAAACGTATTTCTTAGCCTAAGAATAATAAAACAGTAAAAAATAGTAAAAAACAAATACTAACAGTATTGCAACATGTAAAATACGATACCGCTATCAGCATTTCGGACAAAGGCTTCCACCATCTTCCATTGTCTTGCCTCACTCGTGTGCGCTGTTCACGTTGTGCTTATTAATACGTTTTGCTTGTGATTTTTTTACTCGCATATTTTAACCTATGCAATGCCTCCCAAGCCTCCTTCATCTTCTAAGGCTTCTTGTAGTGAGCCTAAGCGGCAAAGGAAAATGTTAACCATAACAGATAAGGTAAGTTTACCTATCACGTACATATAAATTTACGTTGCATGCTGTTATTTATAAAGTAAAGGGTGGTTTTTTAACAGTGCAGGGAGGGTTTACAGTATACAGTAAACGTAAAAATAATTGTAAAATACCTATGTACATGAGTATGTCATATAAATTTACGCTTGCATGCTGTTATTTATGAAGAAAAGGGTGGTTTTTTTAACAGTACAGGGAGGGTTTATACAGTTTATACGGTGTAAACGTAAAAATAAATTAAAATATTTATGTACTTATAGGCTGATCCTACTCCGCGATTTTCCTGTTTCGCGCCGGGTCCTGGAACCGAACCCTCACGATAATGGGGGGATCACTGTACACTTGAAAATAAATTACAATATTGCGCATTAACATAAAGATTTAGAACTCTGCCATATATCTGTGGTTGTAAGTAGCAGACTACAGACCTCACATGAGCAGAAGGATAGATGGAAATATATACTTAGGAGATAACCAAGTTAGCGTGCAGGAATTAAAGCATGCAGCAGAGGATGCATTATGTATAGATAATTTCTTGGCGTTTAGCATAGATAAATAGGCTTAGAACTTTAGATAGGTAGATAGAGCGGATTCTTTTCATGAAGACATATTATGCTTATAAATAGGTGAGAGTACAGGTATTTTATGAATACATTTTTTTATGGTTTTATTGGCAGTATATGGCTGTGATTAGTATTATTAATTAAGAATCATGTGTAACTGAAAATAAGGAATTTAATTACAGATATGTCCAGCACAGGTGAATGCTAGGAAAAGTTTGGAAAAGCATATGAATGGTGCAAGACATCTTAAGGTAAGGAACATTAATTATTTCTGTCTTTTTTTTTTCTAATGTTCTTCTTTTAGATTTATATAGTATTGCCAGGTGGTATGCAGGAGGCCTCTTTTGCTCAAGGACTTAATTCTCTATCTATTTTCTGTGACACGTATTTCAAAAGAATGTGAAATTAAGGAGTACCAATGAGTTTATTGATAAGACAAAGAACATATATTTTCTAAATGTATTTCAACTGTAACACGATATGGTACTCTAGAAAGGTAGAAACAATCATATCTTAAATAAAAGCGGTATTATTACTCTATCAGTTTAACTTAAATCTTTGTTAGTTGTAAGCCAGTTTTACAGGTTTTGGCTGGAGAGTGATATGCAATAAAATTACATATCATTTCTAATAGATAAACTTACCTAAGAGTCTGATTGGCTGTTTATACTGTCTGCTAGACTTCCTTTTTATTTGAACTTGTTATAGCAGTTCATCTATATATTAAATCATTGAGAATAGTCATTCTATTCAATAGAATTCTTACTTTCTGCACAAATGAGGGATTTAAGAAAGATTTTTAGAGCCTGCCAGCTAGAACTTAAGCGGCAAATCCAATCCTTGATTACCCTGTGATGTAGGGGAAAGTATAGAGTTTTCACATTGTAATATTTTGTATGCATGTGTGTGTATGTTATGTACAACCTTAGTTCCTTGACCTCAGGCTGGATGTACATGTACTTGTAAGAGCAGAAATTAAATGGAATAATTTACTCATGGCCAATCGCTGTGGAGGAAATACTATAAATAAGTAGGAAGTTACATTTTATTGTTTCTTTTCATTTCTCTTGCAATAATATTATTTTGCTTTTTTCAGAAAAAGAATTTATGGGAAAAGAAAAGTAAGTAGCTTAGCACTGGTAAGTAGGTGTATTGTTCATAAATTTGTATATTGCATATGAATTTTTTTTTATCCATGTTTATCGAGCTTGGATAAATTGTTATATTTCAGAAGTCTCTTTCAGTTTATTTTACTTCAGCTAGATTTTTTAGAAAGTATGCATTAAATATAAAATATGACTTAATAATAGTCATCTATTCAAATACATTTTCACATCTTGTGTAACAGTTGTGGACATCCTTCTGGTTTCAGCAAGATATGGCTTATCTGATTTGGACAACTAGAATGACCAGACAACAAGAGAGTACTTAAAGAGTATATATATTTTGTGTGCTAGATAGGCAAAGAAGGTTATGGAAGGTGTGTGATGCCCTAGTAGTGAGAGACTTTGACATTCAGGAGGGTCAAATGCATGCAAGAGATGGAAGGAATTGTTTGTTGTTGTAGTTGTTTTTCCTTGAGCTGCCTGACAGAACAGTCCAGATTCGCTAAGGAAGATCACTGCTGATCCTGGACATTCCCCCAGAGGAGTGTATGAATTGTTGGTGGCGCATGTGGTTGGGTGTGATGCAGTTTTCGAAGGAATTGGTACCGAAGTGATTGTTTATATACCTTGATAAACATCACTGAGCATATGGAAGCCTCTGTGAAGGGATTAACATAAAGTAGGGTAACTTAAATATAATTTTTAATTCTCATATGATTATTATAATTGTTATTAAAGTTGTATTTATAAGTCCTCACTTTTTTCTTATTATAATTATAAGTGTATATACAGTATTACTATTATTATACGTTTCATTATTATTATTTCTTAATAAATTAGTAATGATAAATTACAAATTATTAATTACAATAACCAACTCAAGCTGAAGCCCTTAGAGTGATACTGATTTTTGTAGAACTTACACAGTATCGTTAGGTGATGAGAGAAGCAATTGAAATGACTTCCAAACTATACCTTTTTGGTTTGATCCTTTCTGTTTTATTTTTTAGAGTTTTACTTTTAATGATTCAAAAACATAACCATATATTTTGAGATATTGTTGTTGTTGTTGTCCGAGCAATAGGAGAATATTAATTTTAATAGTAACTCCTCTCAGAAGATCAATTGAAAGAGCTCCTTGCTAGACGTAAATTAAATGTACTGTATTGTTAATTTGCTGTTCATAACTAACTGAAGTTTTTTGTACTTAAAGAGGACTGGCCAGGACAACTTAATGTTAAGCTCTCTTTCAGTCATGGCTCTTTTCCCATGCTTACATATACAACGAATATTCTGGCGTTAATATTACACATCTCTTTTTATCCCTTCATATCTGAGAAGTCAAAACACTCCCTATCTTTCTCTCTCTTACTTATATATCTTCTTGGTGCTCGGCCCTAATGAGGACAATTTTGTTTGCCTATCCCAATGTCACATATGAAAAAAAATGCGTATAAATGTGAAGGTATTGTAACATGAATTTTTATTAATCTTGCCAATATCTTACATATACCTACAGAAAGAATAAAACTCTATACTGATGTGACGGCATTAGTAGATGTAGAAAAAGAGAAAGAGAAGAAGAAAGATGAGGAACCACCAATACAAAGTAGCAGGTAATTGGAAATATTGCAGCTGCATACATGTTTATTCTGACCACTGCCTTTATGACGTAATTTTCAGTTACCTTCCCGTGTTTATTAATTAATGTGATCGGTTTTACGTCACGAACTCTCTTTTCTACTAATCGCTAGGACAGTGCCTTCTTGTGATGGAATATGGTTTTGGCAAGTGTGACCGATACCCTAATTAAATGTTTCTAACCTCAGACCGTGGTGGGCCGCGAACCCGTGACCTGTTGAATCAAAGTTGCGAGCATTACTACTGTACCACAGTGGCCACTGTTTATTTGTTAATATAGTTAACAAAAATAATTTGTCATATTAAAGTGTCACTATTTGTCCTCAATAAGGGAGTGGACACAGAGAGGGTATGCCAGGGGGAATTCTAGAGATAATCTGTTTTCATGGTATGCTTTTTCATTTTAATAGTTTAATAAAGATAATTATTGTAGATAAATGAGCGATAAAAAGGAAAAAACGCTACCATGAAAATAACCAAACGTCTTGGAAATAGCTTTTGTTTAGAATATACCTTTAATGCAATTTATATTCTTAACATAGTCAGGTTTCCTCTTAAAAATGAATTTCCCAGGGGGTATTTTGTGAGGTGTTACCTGCAAATCTGAAATTTATTATTAAAGCCAATAAGAAAAGATAAAAGTTTAAGAAATTTTCTTTAGCTATAGCCACAGTCTTGAAAACTAAAGCATGCTTTTTTAATTTTTCAATCATCATACTTAAATGCTGAATCATGCTTTTTCTTTTTTCCATTCATAATGATGAAATAAGGAAGCATGAATTTCCTGTTTTTCAGCTATGATATGAAATATTGAAGTGTGCTTTTTCTTGTTTTCATTCATAATAATGAAATACTCAAGCGTGCTCTTTCTGTTTTTCAGTCATAATGAAATACTGAAGCATAATTTTTCCGTTTCGGTCATAAAATTAAATACTGAAGCATTTTTTTCTCTTTTTCAGTCTTATTAATGGAATACTGATATGTGCTTTTCTGTTTTTCAGTCGTATTTCTGAAGAAAAAGATGAGCAAGTGGGCGGTAGTATAGGGGATCATCTTCAAGGTAAGCAAATGAAATGTCTTTTTGTAGTGAATATTTAACAAATTTCTTACTTTGTCAGTGTTTTTGTTACAGTGCTAGCCACTTACCAGCCTTTACAGGATTCAGATATTTGCATTTGAAAAATAAAGCTAAAAGAGATGTGATACTTGACACTTTAAAATTGTCTTATTTGTGTAAGTATTGCAACAGTGCACTGATGAATGGAGGATTTTAAAGAGTACAGAGAAAAGAAGTAGTGTTCAAAAGAATATTAGGAAAAGAGAGATTAGAAAATTGAAAGCAAATGATTGGAAATAATGTTAAATAGAGCTCGTTTCAGAATTAAAAGGGAGTAAACAATGTGAATAGAGTGCCTATACGAAGGTAAAGTATGGAATGAATATGCTTTTATGCGAGTAGAAGTGACGGAGACAGATGGAAGGTACACTAATGAAATTGTTTTGCTAGTGCCAGTGATATAAGAATATCTTTGCCTGGAAATGAAAACAAGGTTTTACAGTTAATGGGTTCAGGTGAAATGTGGTGTATTAATAAAAGTTCAATTTTTTTTTAGCTATTTGGTACAATATATATATATTTTTTTTAATGTAGTCATATCCCACTGAAGCTGGCAGAGTAACCACAACCTATTAATAAAAACAAGGCAGCAGGAGTTCATCATACTTTTGCCCACATCACTCCTTAGATCAAATTATTTCATAGCATAGAAAAACCCAGGGAATGGAATTTTAGTTAGCTTTTGTAGGAAATACAAGTGATGAATTACTTCTCCAAAACCAGGAAAGCACCAAGAAAAAGTTTGGTACTTGTTAAGGATTCTTACTACGAGACTAGTGATTTCGTTCAAAATGCTGTGACTTAACTTGGCTATTTTTAAAATATTGGTCTTCCTGTTATTTTGTGTGTATGATATGATGCAAATTATGGGTGAAATTTGGATTTACACCTTAAATCCTTGGGTCGCATCCTCGTTTTGTTCTCTTTTTATTAGTTCCCAATATGGGGTGGTCACATATAGAATGCGGCTGGAGAATTAAGGCTGGATGCCCTTCCTAACACTCCACAGTTGGCTTGATCGCGTAGCTGTCAACTCCCAAGTCGAGCAGTCTGACCACTTGGCCACCGAGAAATCATTATTTTGCATAATTATCCTGTTTTAGAATTTTTGGAATAGTTGACATGGAAAGAGCTTAGAATCAACAAGAAGGAAGGTAGGTTTATGATAATATAAGTTTGGAAGTGTTAATATTAAAGGAGAAGAGAATAGATTATATTAAGGAGGCTGTAGAAAGGGAAGTGGCTTTCTGAATTATATTTTTTGTGGAAATTGCTATGCAGTAGGCCCACTTCTTACATGGCTTTAAATATTGTGCTTTTGAGATAAGGGAGAGTGTTAGGAGTTTGATAAGGATATGTTAAGCCCCCATGAATAATGAGGTGTGGGCAAAGGAAGGTGGTCTATGGTAGAGAAAGTTGTAGAGAGACTTGACCTCAGAGAGGTGGGTTATCAGTAGATGACAGTGTTGCGTTGAAAGATCACTCATGATGTGAAAGGATTATCCACAGATAAAGTAAGGTGAGTGAGTGAGTATATAGACAGATAGATGTAAGTTCAAATATGATCTTGAATAAATGAGGAACTAATGCTAAGTAACTTGAGAAGGAAGAGTTTCTAATTAATTAGCTGACTCTACCTATTGGTGGAGAGCTCTTACCTTATGAAGGCATTAAAGCTTCATTTTTTCCTGGTAAATACTAAAAATCATGCTACCTCTACTATATTTTCAAATGAAAGTGGTCATTAAAGGGAGTGAGAGAAAGAGAAAAAATAATTCGTACTACCAGACCACAGTTTATTGACAGAGACTGTATAAGATGTTAATACAGATTAATTTATGTATTAATTTGCTGTCTAATATGAGATCTCTTAATCTAAGTCATTTCTCAACAGGTTTTGAAATTCCCTCTTTCCCTGGAGATGAGAGTTCCCTTGGACAATGGTATGTACACTATTCACATGGTTATAATTTTATGCTTTGGAGTTCATGTGCACTAATTTCAAGTCTCCCCGTATACAAGAGCCATATTCCCCCAAATAAGGGGGGTGGCTGAATCAAAGCAAATACCTTGACTCTTTGCGGAAAGAATACACAGAGAATAGGATTCCCAGTCTTCTTGCTCCACACCAGTTAGTCGACTTTTATGACACACGGTGGAAATATTCTTGACCTCCACCTTCAGATGGAAGTTACGAAATGTGGACGAGATCATATAATCTAATGCTGTATATATAAAAAAGTCACAAGAGTGTTAAATGAGCAGTGCCTCTGCATATTTATTGTAGTACATGTATGACTCAAAGTCACCAGATATTAAAAATATTCAGTAACACCATAACTTTCAGTAAATGAAAATTCTTCAGAAATTGCCCTTTATTTTAGCATTAGATCATTGCAACCAATGATATATCCGAAATGAAAATTCTAGATCATGGTGTCATTATAATAAACATAATACTCGTTTTATATATCACAATTAGTTCCCAATTATGGGGTGACTGCAGATGGAGTGTGATTAAGGGTTAAACCCCCCCCACTGAAATACCTTCAAAAAATCGAATTTTCAAAACACCAAGATTTCAATTCTATAACCATTTGAGATCACAAATATGGCGGTAGGAATGTTGTTTGACACGTAGCACTTGTTTAAAGGGACAGTGACGTATCCCTTTAAAGAGGGGGCGTGCCGGAATAGACCATGTGCGCGCTAATAAGACGGCTTATATTCGCTCAATTTAGCCACTCTGGCGTGCCCTGCTTTTGTTACAGAGAAAGAGAGGGTGAGGGGGTAAGCGAGGCGTCCTCAGTCACATGTCTCTTCACAGTAACAGCGGTAGCATTTCTTTGTGAGTGGCGGGAAAGTTTTTGTGCTGCGTTGCTGTTTTTGACTATTTTTTTGGCTTTCCACCATGGCTCCCGACACTGGTAAGGGGGCAAAAGCCAAGAAGAAGCTAACTGGGAGGCAGAAACTGAAGAAAATGTGGGACATAAGGAGGAAAAAGCGTGACAACCTTAACTATACTGTCGTCACCTCCTCCATTACTCCCATACCTTCCCTCTCTACTCCCACTCCCACACCCTCCTCCAGTACTGAAAAACAAAGTGCATCGATGAGAAAGCTTTCACTTGCTGAGGAAATGAACTTAGTGAATAGCAACTGTGATGTTCCTGAGTTTATGTTAGTTGATAAAAACGACATGTTACAGTGGGTAAGGTCCATTGCACGATGCAAGTGTTTAAAGAAAATGAAGGTGAAGGAAGCAAAAGTAGATGGTATGGCAAACAGTTTCATTGCAGTGTGTGGTGACTGTAAAGTGGATCATAAAATGTGTACATCGAGTGGCGGGATGGATACTAGGTATGATGTTCACAACCGCTTTGTAAAAAGCACCCTGAGCAGTGGAGGATATGCTAGGGCTAAAGATTTGTTTATAGGTTTGAACATGCGCCCTCTGTCTGATACCAGTTGTTACAAACTAGCAAAGGAAACTGAGGCGGAAGGAATTGAAAAGTTTGAACGCATGATGGAAAAAACACGAGTGCACTTACATGAAATACTGAAAAAGAGGGGTGGTAATGACCAGGATGTGAAAGATATAAAAGTCTCATGTGATGGATCGTGGTCCAAGTGTGGATTTAGTGCTATGTATGGATTTGTGTCTGTCACTGAAGCTACCACTGGCCTTTGCATGGACTTTGAGGTGCTTAGTAATTGGTGTAAGACTTGTGGTGGTACTGACGTCGTGCACCCAGTTCCTGATCATGTGTGTACCTAGAACTTTAAAGGCAGCTCTCTAGCCATGGAAACGGAGGGCTGGAAAGTCTTGTGGGGACGATCAGTGCAGAAATGTAAATTCCGTTATGTACAAGTTGTGTCAGATGGGGATTCCAAGGGTTATTCAGCTATCTGGGAACTGGACCCTTATGATGTAATAAACATTAAAAAAATTGAATGTGTGAACCATGTGTCGAAGGGCCTGGGATCAGCTCTGTTCAATGCCACAAAAACTTTGAAGCTTGGGGGCAAGGGAGAAGAAACACTAACCAAAGATAAGGTGTTGCAGCTGGCCCATTACTTTGGCAAGTCCATCAAAGAAAAGTCTACTGTTGAGGATATGAAGCAGGCCATTTACCCAACTCTGAGGCACTGTCAGAGTACTGACAGTAAGCCACAGCACAGCCGGTGTCCAGATGGTTCTAACTCTTGGTGTTTTTACAAGAGAGCTGTTGCAAACAGCCAACCGATTCCATCCAACAAGAAAAAATGAAAACTTTTCTGAAGAAGAAGGTGGTGGGCCAGATTATGCCAGTGTACTTGAGACTAGCAAGTACACAGCTTTAGGAAAAATGCAAAGGAGACACACAAAGCAACAATGAATATCTCCACCAAGGCATATGGAATCAGCTTCCAAAAACAAAATTCTTTTCACTACAACACATGATATATGTTGTGTACCGTGCTGTGATCCAGTTCAATCATGGATGCGAAGTAGTTGAAGGAATTGAGGGTAACACTGGGTTGCACAGCCAGAAAGTCACCAGGGATACAAACAAGACTAGACTGTGGATGTCAGAAAGGAAATCAGAGGTGCAAGAAGAGACAAGGAAGAGGAAAATTTGAAAAATTCAGCAGGAAGAAGCCTACAGCCGTGCAGAGGGTGAAACATACTGTCCTGGGATGACGCCACTACGTTAGAGGAAAAGTGGTGATTGGTGAGGAATATTACTGAGGAAAGGGAAGGCACCCACTGCTGGATAAAAAAAAAACCTTTTCAGTGATTTAATATTCTGTGACCACCCCAGCAGTGAGACATTTTGTTGGTAACGGTGCAGGAAGCAAAATTACAGTGGTGACCTCGATGTGACCTCATGGAAAGTGGGTAGCCACAATTAGTAGTAAATACTTACATAATTTTTTTATTAGTTGTCTACAGTATCACTATATGTTTATTAACATATAGTGATACTGTAGACAACTAATAAAAATTCCATGAGAATGACACAATTCACGAGAAAAATAAGTAAGATACAGTAATTTCAAAACTTTAAACGTCAATAACAACGAAACACATTTTTTGCCTTTAAATATTCATAACAAATCTATTACAAATTGTATTTACTTCAGACTTGGCATGGTTATTAGTAATGACAGTAGCTTCGTGCTGTAATTTCTTTTTCTTTGTAAAAGGTGAAAATATGCCATGTCAGGGGGGAAAATGAAGGAAAACCGATGATCGACGTGACGTCACTCGCAACGTCCATCTTCGGATTGCTATATTTCCTGACATGTAAAATAAAGAAAAACTGATTATTACATGAGCTTTCCATTATGTTGGACTATGTACATGGTAAATTTCATGTCTCTAGTACAAATAATCTGGCCCCCATGACGTAATAAAGTTGTGACGTCACATATCAATATACAGTTTATTGTACCATGAGGTACATAATCTTGTTTTAAATATGTCCTGAAGGTTTCAAGCCGAAAGACCAAAGTTTTTTCTGGTTGGGGTTTGGTTACCCCTTAAGGCTGGATATCCCTCCTAGCTCCCCATGGTGGTCTCGTTCACAGGTCTATCAACTCCCGAGTTGACTCTTTAACCACTTGGCCACTGTGGTCCTCTTCCTATATATATATATATATATATATATATATATATATATATATATATATATATATATATATATATATAATTCATTGTGATCAATAATACATATACAAAAAAATTTAATTCATGTGTCATTTGGCTTTTGTTAAAATATCCACACTCCTTCGTCATATAGTTTGGAGATGTAATAGTTTCAGTCTTTTTTGAGACGTGTTTCCTGCATCCCTCTATTAACATATTAATCTGTTGTAGATTGAATATCGTTTTCTTTTTTATTGTAAGTTCTAACTTTTGAATCTTGGGCTTACTGCCATCTTATCTTAAGCATAACTTTTTATTAGTAAGAAACTTGGAGTATAAAGCTGTAATGGTTGCAGTAGAACTATTTAAGTAATTTAATCTAAACATTTAGCAATTTTGTTTCCTTTTTGTCAATATTAGTTCCAATTTGGGGGTAGACTTAGACAGATTGAAGCTGGATATTTAAGGCTGCATGCCCTTCCCATCGCCCTGCTATGGGCACGAATGTGGGTCTGTCACCTCCCAAGTCGAGTATTTTATTGCTATACTATGACAGCCAACCCCACCTGCGGGCCACAAGTGGAAGGTCCGCTCACCCTCAAGGGTGAACATCCAAGAACAACAAGCTATGACAGTTTCCAATCTAAACATTAAGCAGTAGACCTGGAGTGGCAACGCTTTTGTCCTAGGTCCACCCTCTGGAGCTGCAACTGAAAAGAGGAATAGCTAAAAAGGCCAAACTACCAAAGCCAACCCCTGCCCCTCATGGGACATGAAAATCGGGAGAGGTTGCCCTCATTGGGCCTTGGCACCAGGAAAACATAAAGACAAAGAAAAGTAGCAGCTTCAGGACAAGGCAGATATAAGAGAATGTTTGAAAATAGGTAAAGGATAGGCTGAAGAATATTCAAAGTAATTAAGATCTAGAAATATGGCAGGATTAGCTCCTCAGATGATGATAGGTCAGCATATTGAAGGTAGGAAGGTCATAAGACTTAAGGAAGACAGAAAGAGAAAGAAAGTTCCATAGTCTGGAGGTGGAAGGAAAGAAACAGCCAACGCAGCGACCAATCTGTAAGCTACAAATATCTACATAGTACCTGTGGTATGAGGCTGCATTGCGAGTGTTTTACAGCCTCGCCATTGGGGAGGGATGCAACTCGCCAACTCCTTAGAACAATGATGGAAGCAGTATCGATAGAAAAGAGAAATAGATGATACCTTATGACAAGGAGAAAGACAATCCAGATTAGAAGTAAGGGAAGGGTTATTGATGAGTCTGATGGTCTTAGATTCAACCCTATCAGGGAGATAAGAAGAAGCACCCCAGATAAACTGGAAATCATTGAACAGAGAGAAAGGGAAAAGTCACAAGCAGAAAGTTTGGCCAACAGAGCCTTGTGCCACTCTGTCAAAAGCCATAAAGATATCAAGGGCGATAGTACTTCAGAGAAGATGCTATGCATGAAATAGGACAGGAGGTCACCAGTAGATCTTGCCTTGCGGAAGCCGTACTGGTGGTCGTAAATAAGAGTTAGATTCAAGATGTTTCATGAAATGAGATTTGAGCAGTGTTTTGAGTACTTCAGTGATAGCAAAGGTTAGGGCAAATGGTCAGTAGTTGAAAGGACTAGAGTGATCACCCTTCTTAGGAACAGGCCAAACTAGAGCGTACTTCCAAGATAAAGGATAGGCACTGGGTTAGAGAATTGTGTAAAAAACATGGCAAAGCATGGGGATTAGTCATCTGTAAACTCCTTCAGGAACTTTGCATGGATACTGTCAGGTCCGGATTCTTTGTTTGTCTTTAGAGAGGAAAGAACTTTATGGTCTTTGTGTGAAGAAAGAATAGGGGAGGGGTAAAGTACGAGGGTCATGTGTGCTGGACTCGCTTATGGAAGAGTTAGCAGAAAAACAAGAGCCAAAGAGTGGCTTTGTCAGTGGGAGGGCAAACTACAGAACTGTCAGGGCGAAAGAGATGGGAAAAGCTTGTGTCACTGAAGTTTTTGAAGAGCTTTTGGCAAAGGACCAGCAACATTTATCAGTGTGAGTTGAGTTATGGCCATCAAATTTCCTTCTAAAAAAGGAAGCTTTTTAGGCCTATGAATCTGAGTAGTGCAGCAATTCCTAGCTGTAATAAAAGCAGAGTAAGTTAAATCAGGAGGAGGGGCTTGGTAGGACCAGTATGCCAGACCCCTGGCCTGAATACCCTTGAAACTGGTACGGTTAAACCAAGGATTAGGGGAAGGAAAATTTTTTATAGAGAAGGGGATGAATGCCTCCATTCACGAGGTTATTATATCAGCAATTTTTGGGGTATTAATCAGGGTTGCGGGTCCAAAAGTAGTAGTCATCTCTTGAAAAATCAAAGAGAAACTTATGGAAACTATCACATTGGGTATGCTAGAAGTGCCAAAGATGGCACTGAGTACGATGAATTGATAATGGGGGAGCAAAAGCGTAAGAGATTGAGATCAAAGGGTAGTCAGAGTTATCAAAAGGGGAAAGTACAAAATATGAATAGTTTGTAGGATTACAAGTAAAGAATAGGTCAAGAATTTTAGCTGCATGGTCGTGGTGATCAAGAACGTGTAGAATGTTTGATAATCTGCACCAGATCATGAGAGACAGAAAAATTGGAAGGAGAATGAAGCCACTCACTTTGGTGTGCAATGAAATCGACAGTGTAGACAATTTTAGCACGTAGGTGAGAAGATAGCAAGGACTTATGGCTAGAGGATAGAAATTCAGAGGACACAAAGTCAGTAGAGTTAGGAGAGCATTAGCAAAAAAAAAAAAAAAATGCAGTGGAGAGATAGATCTTCAGCCAGAGAAGTGCATAGACAGGAGATTCAAGGCACCATAATATTCATTGTAGATATAGGCACAGGGAAAGAACTGTGTTTGAAGGAAGACTTAACATGGAGCTATCATGACCAATCCTAATCAAGTCTTACATACCTTCAGCTGTAGTGTTGCAACAGGCGACTGGTGCCATGGGTCAACCTACTATTATCTCAACACGACACACAGAGTAACACAATTTTTTCTGCACTGATAAATAACTTTATGTTGGTCATTTCCTGAAGACTCCTTCTAGCCGTAGATATTGATAGAAACCTAGGCAACACATTATGGAAGACTACAACACACAATCACATTCTCTCCCTGGGAGCTCTGGGGGAAAATCAGGATCAGCAGTGATCTTCCTTAGTAGCTTGGGGCTGTTCGACCAGTCAGCTCAGTGAGCAACAACAACAACATTTATCAATAATATATAATATATTGTTTCAGTATATAACAAAGTAGCTCCAAAAGTTCTTTTACTCCTTATCTGATAATTGTGATTTTCTGGTAATAATAAAGCTTGTGAAAGCTATTTTTCTTTTTTTCAGAATTTTATCCCTTCAAAAGTCAAACCTTAAAGAATAGCTGTTTCCTTTTTTTTTTTTTTTTTTGTATACAGGGTCCATTCATCTCCGTCAGTTTCAGTTCCTGATAAGAAATTGAAAGTTCCTCCTCCCCCTACCATAACAGATAAACCCAAGGAGAAGAGTAATTTGTGTGGTGGCGCCACAGGACTTCTCCTCAAGAAATTAGTGAGTATAATTACCTAAAGGTACTGTGTTATACTTTCATATATTCAAGATAAAAATATTAAGTAATATAAATTTGCATTTCAAGATGATAATATGGTAATAATGAGAAATACTTTGTCTTTTTTTCGAAAAAGTACATTTTGTCTACTAGTGCATTTTTATCAATGATAATTTTTTACATGAAGCTCAATGTCATAAATCATTCAACCCCCAATACACATTTTTCAAACCAGTGAGTGTAATGAAAAAGATATCTTTTTCCTTGCTCTTAAGTGTGTGGTATTCTTTTGTCTGGCTAGCAAATATGTTTTTATTGCACAAGAGGACTTCCTTTAATACTTGATTACATTTCAGGCTGCTTGTGCAGTGAAGAGTTTAAAAGATTCTGATCTTGCTACTAATGTTGTTGTTGCACTTGTGAAGACAATGAAGGAATATAACCACGTGACAGGGGACACTAAAGCTGTTGCAGTGAGTAATAACCTCTTCAGATGAAACTGTATATTATAGATGCCACTAATTGGAATCATATAACTTAGTTACTTTGTTAGAAATAATGAAGACAGAACTTGCTGTTTCTCACTGAAAAATCATTTTTGTAACCACTTAGATCTTATTATAGTTATGAAATGATATGATGATTATACAGCAGTCACTGTATAGTATAATTATGAAATGATACGATATGATGATTATTCAGTAGTCACTGTATCTTTTTAAGAGCAAATTTCCTCTCACTTTTTCCCTGTAATCTCTCCTTTATAGTGTCATTATAATTAGTATTCTTATAGCTTTTGCAGAATAGATGTGGACTTACATTTCTAAGTAATTTTCCAAAATATATATACTGAGGTGTTATTCGGATCTTAGTGAATGGTTCTGTATTTTTGTAAAACTTACAAGATACATTCTGTTGTATGCCTCTCGCCATTCTGCGTGTCAGGGTTTTTCCTGGAATACTCTTTCATTTTGTATCATTCCTTCTGCTACGTGGACTGTCATTAATTGATATAACTGTCAAAATCAGCCTATAAAAGATCTTCAACATTCATCCTATTTAGGTTTCCAAACCACCTGAAGCCATTCTTCCTCTCTCCCTAGTATACTTTTTCATGCGTCTTTCCAACTCACTCTCTCTTCAGTCTTTTAAATCCTCTAACGTCATTCATTTCGTCTTCATCACTTGAATTTTCTTTTTGGCAAAATGTATCTTTAGCCAATGTTCTACACACATTGTCGTGCCTTTATATGAATCTTTTCTTTTCATACCCTATTCAGTTGCCAGAGTAAGTAGCTTTCCTCTTCAACTCTGTGATGCATCCCAATACCCTGACTACCAACTGGCCTTTGAATTTACTTCCTAATATTTGAAGTCGTCATATTTTCAAGAGATATGAAATGCTGGATGTGTAGTCTAATAATTGGTAGTAAGCTAATCCATATTGGCTACTTATACAGCATTAATTGCCATATATGCTTGAAATTGGGGAGGAGTTATAGTGGTCTATGCTTAAAGCATAAACAGACTGGAGTTATGTTTTTCAAAATGTGTTATTTGAAATTCTCTGCTTACAGGTGCTTACGGAAATAGGTGTCAAACTGCGGAACTTTAAGGAGATAATGCCCAAGGCAAGCACAGATCTTAAACCAAAGACTGTATATAAACGTGTAGCACCATATATTGGCCAAACACCTGCTTCCAGTTATTCTACTGTTGGTGGGTCATACTCAACAACAGTTAACACTCATTATCTTCAAGGAACTGGGATTGACATGTCAGTACCCCCACCACAGCAACCTCCTCTTGGTTCCACTTTGGGTGGTACTGACTATGCAAGTGGTGGATCATACGTATCTACTAATTCTCTTTACCAAAAAGGAAGTGGTATGACTGAGGCTAATATGTCAGTACCACCACCCCAGCAACCTCCTACAACATCCTCTACAGTTCGAACAGAATATACAGGTGAAGGGTCCTATAAATCTTTGACAAACACTCCCTACTATCAAGGAAGAGATGATGTCATTAAAGCGGATTTGTCTGTACCACCACCACAGCCTCCTCTATCAGCATCTGCTTCTAGTGGGACTGGCTATACTGCATCTTCTTCAGGTTATGGCTTACCACAGGTGGCTACCCAGCCTTCGCAGGCAACCTATCAGATGCCTGCACAAGTACAGTCAGGGGGATATGGTTATGGAGCAACTTCATCAGACAGCAGTTATTACTCTCAAGGGTCAGACTCCAATTCTTACAGTACCTACACAAGTCAAGTGAATCCACAGACAGCCGTCATAAATATAATCCAATCCACAGCTGTACCACCCCCACCCCCACCTCCACCTGAAGATAATAGTACGAATTATACTGGACAAAACTATGTTTCTCATGGTTATCAGGTAAGATGAGTTTCAAATCTTGCTGTCTTATTCAAGTACAGATTAGTTTGATAAATGCTTCATACGTTAAACAATCAATGTTATTGTATTGTTAATATGTTTTATTTTCTTAACAGGCAAATGATGAGAACTAGGTAATTAGGAAAGTTTACAAAGAGAAGGATATATGAAGGAGTGATTGTGCCTACGGTATTGTATGGATTGGAACCTTAGATTGCAAAAAGGATGCAAAGAACAATTTGAACATACACGAGCTTAGATGTTTTAGAAGTATGATAGGTGTATGGAGAAGAGATAAAATTAGAAATGAGGAGGTGATACCTTACACCAGAATGTGTTGAGATGCTTTGGACATATGGAGAGAATGAATGATAAATGCTTAACAAATAGTGTGTGGAGAACAGAAGCAATTGGACTTGTATGACCTACATATATGTCTAAAATGGACATTCCCTATAGTGGTGAGAAAACGTCTGTTTTGTGCTCATTCCCTGTAAGTTGTAGATTCAACTAACAGGGTTATGGGAGCATGGGGCTGTCAATTCTTCTCAAACCAGCTGTTCTTTTCTTGTTTTGAATCAGCATTGAGAGAGTTGATGTCATGGGATGACGAAAACCTGAAGCATTGGTTGATGTTTTACTTGTACCTACTATACCAGCTTTAATTAGGTATGGTGTATATGAAAAATAAATAATGCAGTACTTATTTCTTTTAAAGGGATATTACAGTCAGCCTCCACCAGGATATTAATGCATTCATGTCTTCTGTGAGTTTTCGAAGAAAATGATGCAGCAGTGTCTTTATCTTGGGACACCTTGGGTTTAAGCACTTCGTCTTGAAAAGTTTGGAAGCTCAAATGAGAAGAGATGCTACTTGAATATCTGCCTTCAAAAAAATTGATTAATATTTATCTAATTATTTCAATAGTTTGTAAATTTCATTACCATTGACCTCTGATATCGACTTTATATAATAATTAAGAGATTCGTATAGTTATCAATATATATGTACAATTACTTACTCTTAAACAGTCCTCTAATTCTTATTTTACCTTGCTTTAAGTGTTGTACATTGGAAACCATCATCATTTAAATATATATACGAGTTTCTTAAAATAAAATGTCAGGTTGGATATGTGGAATTTAAATGAACAAGAAATTGCTAGAACTTATATTGACAGAATGAAACGGTATCACTGATATATTCCCAGCATATATTGGATATCAACGCATGCTTCGTTACCAAAATCAAGAACAGAGCATTTAAAAATATGACGATCTTTTCCTATTGAGAAATATTTTAAATTTGTTCATTGTAATATATCAAAAATATAAATTTTTTGTTTTGTATAATGGAGGCATTATATCTACCACTGTTTCTTTTTGATTTTATATCATAATAATTTTTTCTCCTTTACTTGGATGGATTAAAAAAAAAATACAATGTAAGACCTACTCCTGGTTAAACTTTTTAAGCCTTTGCAGTTTGCAGAATATTTGTTTGCAGATACAATGTACAAAGATCTCATACTGCTTCTTTTTGTTTCCTTTAGAGTAGGTTGTATTTACAAAATAATCAATACAGTACAGTACTTAAGGGAACCATAAAAAAAATGTTGATAGTTATCAGTTCTTCAGGACTACAGTTAACAAATTAGGTTCTAAATACAGTACATATACTTGTATAATGGTGTCCTGTACAGCATTGTTCCATTCGTCTTCCTATTATCAAGGAAGCTGTACAAGAACTTTATTTGAAAGTATTGGTTATGACATAAAATTTCTAGCACATGTATTGCTGTGGAAAATACATCCTAGTACAGTATTTAGAAGTTATTACTATACAAGGCAGTTAGTATTTTTCGTGACTAAGTGCCAAAAATACAGCCTGACAGAAGGCAAGTTTAAAGTTTCACAACTTTAAAACTTTGATATCTAAATAAAGAGAGAGAGAGAGAGAGAGCGCTGCTACCAAAATATCAAATATTTAAAGTTGCAAAACTTTAATTGCGATTTCTGGCATTTTGTGGTTTTGGCATTAAATCAATCAAACAAACATTTATTTTCATTTATACAGTAGACTACTCGTTGTTCTATAATGTTCATAACTGCTCTCAAGTTTTTGTGGTATTCCGTCCGAAAATATTTGTTATTCATGAAAATTTTTATTTTTATAATTTTAGGTTCTATAATTGATCCAAAAAAATATCGTTCATTATGCATGTGTAAGAAATTATTTTCCAATATTTTTTTCTGGCTACAAGCAAGAAATGACTAGCAAAGGCTTGCCAGATCTCCTTAACCAAGCATAGATAAAGATGCCTGGGATTTTGAATCACACTAGATGTGCCTTCTGCCAAAGACTTATTCTTCTAAAGGAACATAAAAGCTGGAAAGAGTTCACTAAAGTACAGTACTTCTAATACGGAAAATAAAGAATGGATGATGACAAATGAAAGAAAATGTGTGCTTGTGGCATGTTTTATATGCAACTAGCCTGGGAGAGAGTACATATTTTGTGTATATATATATATATATATATATATATATATATATATATATATATATATATATATATATATATATATATATATATATCCTGGGTAGTTGCATATGTGGTGTTACAAAATGGGATACAGAGAATTGGAAAAATGGAATTTTTACACAATTATTATCTGATAAAGCCTAAAAGTGTAATAGCCCTAAATCAAGAATAAAAAGATATGAGTACTAAGGATGAAAGGGAAGGTATTCCAATATGTTACTTGAACATCTAATTATACACAATATTTACAATGAAAAATAACTGAGACTGAATAAAATTATAGCTGATGATTAGAGAGAAGTGCAATGCTAAGAATGAAAATATAGCAAGAAGGAGGTTTCATAGCTATAATGATTTGATGGCAGAAATTTAGGAATTTTGTATCAAGCAGAGACAAAAGTATTGAACCCCATCAAATGATGTAAGAGTCTAGCAATAAATATATTACAAGAATAAGAATCATAAATGTAAAGGAAAAAAGATACAGATAGCCATAAATGAGGTGTAGAAGACAAGAGATATATAATTTAGTGATATTGGATTTTTTTTAATCATGGGTAAAACAAAAAAGTAGAATGTATGATGTTAAGCTTTGGTAACCAATACCATGGAGGAGATGATTTATATAAGATGCTAGCAAAAGTATTCCAGTTGTGGAATCACAAAGTTGGTACAAAAATAAGAAAACACTAAGAGTCTAATAAGTGCTCAAAATCAGCAATAAGAACATTTGAAGAAGTTTTCCTAAGGATAAGAGCCTGGTGGTAAGAGGTGACACAGAAAATAGGTCACTGCTAAAAGAAAATATAAGTGTGAAGTATAACATGAATAAATATCATTACAGCAAGAATGGAAAAGGCAAAAGGAATATCAAGACAATACCTTAGATAAATCTTATGTACGCTTCTTATCGTGGAAGTAGAAATGATAGAGGTTTGCGAGGAAGATTTTTGGAGCCTTTGGAATTCCTTACTATAAAACAAAAAGAAAATATAAGCTAAGATTTGAAATAGAAATAAGGAATATTCTACTGATCATCTGGGGAATTAGAGATGGAGTCACTAGGAAATATGGTCTAGAATTTGGGTAGGTATATTGCACCCCATGAACTGCATGTTTATTCTTTCTTCATGTACTAAATAATGCAGCCATATGAATACTAATTTTTTTTTTTTGTGTGAAAATAAACTTTAGTATTCAGTAATCTTTCTTAATGCAAACTGCTGCAGACCTTAAAGATGTTCCATGTGGCTCGCATGGAGAAAAGTTTGCCCACCCCCGAACCAAGCAGTGAAAATGAGGTCACATAGATTAACTTACAAGACACATGTAGATAGTAAAGATAAAGAAGCATTTAGGAATTATCAGGGGTGTAGTTGGTAGGAAGAGGATAAAATACGATGTGGATGTTGTAGGTGATAAACAATACTAATGAAAGAATAGAAGTAGATGGAATATACCTGTGGGTGGGAGAAAGGGACTGAAGAGAATAAAAGGAACAACAAATGATAACACAGGCTAACAATAATGTAAGGAGGTTACACTTTGGCAAGAGGAACTGGCAGGCATTTTGCTTCCATCAGTTTTCCATGGTTATGGGAACCCTGCTGCTTTTGAAGGCAACAGCAAAAATGCAGCAAGGACAGCAATGGAGTAATTAATGCAAATAATAGTTGAAACAAAAAAGTATAATTGTGTTAAAAGGTTAGTTCTAGTGTGATGTAACACTATACATACTGCTCATATTTCAAATATATTCAAACTCCGCTACAAATTACTTTCTATACATTTACTGACAATGATATTGTAAAAAATGGTGAGGATACGAATGATATAGGAAAAAAAAATACTCATCCTTATCGATCAACTTTTTCAATGGGGAGGATGTTACAGCCAAGTAATCCACGACCAGACCACTGTCTAGGTCTTAAATATAGAGTAATTTTTTCTTCATTGCGAATGACAGAGACCTGTAAGAAAATGGTAAAATAATGATTCAAATAATGTTCAAGAAAAATTAAAAGCTATTAAAATTTAACAAAGCCATTCTTATATACTCAATAATACTATAAGACAATGGAGTCTTACATATACTAACACCAAAGATAATCTTTGGTATGTAACTCAACATACCACAATTAATGGGAAATTTGCAAAATATGACTAGTTATTCAGATTTTATATTGTACCTTTTCTCTGATGACAGTAAGACCAGTCTTTAAGGCAGGGCATTTTGTTGACCCGGTAATGATCCTAAAGGTGCCAGCAATAAAGCTTGTTAAAGCTATATTTTTGTACTTGATCAAACACAACTTTTTAAATTTTTGTTTATTATTATAATCCTGAAGGAAGGTATGAAAATGTTTCAAATTTCATAGATACCTTTCCACTATTTCCTTACATTTGCTACGTTGTCTTAAGGAAAACTGTAAGGGTAGAATTATTCTTCCCAACATATTTCGTTCAAGTTTAAAAACGAAATGAAGTGCAATTGACAATCTGGAGGATATATTTGTATTCACAATCGCGATTCAAATTTTTCAGCTCAGCATTATTCAAATCAAGCACTTAATGTATAAACTACTTACATAAATATAGATAATATTTGAAGTTAAAAGACTATGAAGTGTCTTAACCAATAGATTAAGTGCAATATGAAGCATGCCCAAGGTGGATCTTACCTGAATATTTGAATTTACAGAATTCTGAACCAATTGCCCAATACCAGCTAAATCTCTGAAGTTGTCATACATAACTGATCCAAATTTTGTAATCACATCACCCTCCTGCAGCCCCTGAAACAGTAAATAATAGATCTCTCGAACTCTAAATTATGTGGTTATGAAAAGATATCTCAAAACATCACACAATATACAGATCACCTGTATGGGGTCAAATAGGTGTAAAAACTATAGACTTACTGCAACATTTGCTGGCGAGCCAACCTCCACCTTGTCCACACGAGCAAAAGGTTCACTCACAGGTGAAGGTGGAGGGACATTTATCCCATTTGGATCCTGTTCTATGGTTCTGGCTTGGCTATGAAGAGATGCAAGCCCATCTTCAATTTGTTTTAAGAGTGACGTGTGATCGTTTTGTAAGCCTGTGACAAACCACATTAATAACAGTACTTAGTAATGCAAATTCATCATATAAAACTTCAACATAAGACTAGTATTATTAATATCACTAAAACCATCAGCCACTCTGCTAATATCAAAAGCATTTTTAATTTTTTACGTTTTATGTGTGTCTATTAGTCCCCATTTAGAGGAGGACACATATGAAGTGACAGTGGGAAATCAAGGTTGGATGCCCTTCCTATCGTCCCACAGTGGTCTTAAACACAGGTCCTTCACCTCCCAATCGAGGATTTTACCGCTACAATACGGTGATCCCAATACCAGAAATGCAAATGCTTTACTAAAACAATTGAGGTCAAATAAAATAATACAGTACAAGTGAAAAAGGCTACTATTAGATTTGCCATTTCCTAGTTTAAAACACCTGCTGTTTGAAGTGATATATATTATTAAAAACGGCTAAAATTACTGATATATATCCAGTATGGCACAAAGAAACAGCTGAGCAAAATACCAAGTTACGAAACAAGAAACATTTTCTATAACTACAAAGTGGATGAGTCAGTCAGAGTATAGGTAATACAGAGTAAAGTAAAATAATGAGAGAGAGAGAGAGTGGATAAAAATAGGTCTTGCTGAAAACGAGAAACGTTGAAGCTTACATTTAATTTGGTGGCGAGCGTGACGCACTTGATACACATCAATGTCCGAGCGAGGATATCCTTCTATGTCTATTAGTGGTTCTCTCATACCAACATGATTCTAAAACAAAAACAATAAAGTGTTTAATAAAATTCAGGTAAATCATATTGAGATCTAAGTCTATTATAAAAAAGCTTCATAAAGTGGAGAAAAATAATTATTTAAAATAATTTTAATTATTGAATATTCTAATACAACGAATCCGATTCTAATCAAGGACATACACAATCATTCTAAAAAGAATTATACACACATTGTACGTATGAAAAAGTAAGAATAAAATACCATAAAATTAATACGTACAGCAAATATGGACTTTCACACCTCTAGTTAAAAAAAAATCTCACTAAATATACAATATTATGTTACTTCAAGTTTAGTTTGGACATGAGCTGATAACTGAAATTACTGTATTTAAGTTGCTTTAGGTATTCTTCGATGTTTCTTATTTCTATATCACTTCTTGGGGTGTGAAAGTAAACATAGGATGCATACTAGGGAATAAGCAATAACAAAAGAATTAAGCTCTCTAAAGATACATTTATGGACTGTTGGTAAAAAAATTACATGCATAATTCAGTATGGAAAAGATAATTATATATATATTAGATAACTACTATACAAAAGAAAAGCATGACAAACTATTAGAATAATAGGTAAATGTTTACTTTCACACTCCAAAGAATAAATAAAAATAAAACCTAATACTTAATAAAAAATCATTCAATTTTCAACTCATTTCTTAACTGGGGTGAAGAGAATTTTCCTAACTGGGGGTATAAAAGTAAATATTTATTACAATGTCAGACTGATTTAGAGACTATGTAGGTTCATGCATATTGCTTGACAATCACTTCACATACACAATATGACCCACAAGATTATGAAACGCTCTTAGGTCACGGTAAGGAAACTTCAATTTTCAAAAGTACTTGTGAGTGCAAAATAGGAAATCAGTAACTTAGAGTATTAAGCCTTTGTGAGACACAATGAATCTCTCAGCGGTCACGATGGGTCAATCTCTGGAAGTCACTGTAATTGGAAAACGGGAAGACAGGGAGTTACTTACCGTATTAGGAATACTCCGCAACACTTCCAAAGTCTGCTAGTATCTTTTTCTGTCACTCCTGTGCACAGGAGTGACAGAGGAGGTTCTCTCTGAGGTCATGGGGGGTCATTTTCAATCTCAAATTGTAATTGTAATTGCAAAATGGGAAGACAGGGAGTTACTTACCGTATTAGGAATACTCAAAAACACTTCCAAAGTCTGCTAGTGTCTTTTCCTGTCCTTTCTGTGCACAGAAGTGACAGAATGAGGTTCTCTCTGAGGTAATGGGGGGTAATTTTCAATCTCAAAATGTAATTGTAATTGCAAAATGGGAAGACAGGGAGTTACTTACCGTATTAGGAATATTTAACAACAATTCCAAAGTCTGTTCGTGTCTTTTTCTGTGCACAGGAGTGACACAATGAGGTTCTCTGAGGTCATAGGGGGTCATTTTTATTTTCAATATGTAATTGTAATTGCAAAATGGGAAGACAGGGAGTTACTTACCATATTAGGAATATTCAACAACACTTCCAAAGTCTGTTCGTGTCGTCTTCTGTGCACAGGAGTGACAGAATGATGTTCTCTCCGATTTCACGGAGGGTCAGCCAATTTCAATCTCAAAATGTAATTGCACATAGGAATAAAGTAACTTACAGTATTGAGAATATTCCACAAATCTTCCAAAGTCTCCTCAATTTTCGCCTTCTCCTGCATAAGGGATAACACACTCTCCCTTGTATAAGACATGATAGTAACTATACCGTCACAGAGGGCTTGCGAAGTGACGAAGAAATTTTGGATTTGTTATTGTCCACCGTTAGAGTAACAAATAAGTAGTAACTCTTACAATATTAGAAAAAAAATATTATTATTATTATTATCATTTAAAAAAATATAATTATTTATATATAAATAAAATTTTAAGAAAAATATTTTTTTAGTGATATTTAGAGAATAAAGTGCAAAAATGGATAAACTGATAATTTTGATGTTTAAATGAAACATTACTTTTATGTAATCTAATAATGTAGAATTTGTTATCAAAATAATTCTTCTTCTTTTTGTGAAACAGAGTTTTAGTTTCTCTTCCTATGATGCTAACTACAGCTTGAGTTATCAATGTCAAACCGTCTTCGGGATTTAATAATGATTTATTAATTTATCAGATAGTAAATTTTTATTCTCACACTTCCCAAAAGTTAAAAGAAAATAGAAAACATTGAAAATATATCTATAAAAAATCAATCCCAGCTTGTTTTTGACTGAGCGTGAATTAGCCAAAAACAACTTAACCTACTAGAATATGGAGAGATTAGGAGCGAAAATGATACAATTTTAAGAAATTTTGATAAATATTTACTTTTACACCCCTAGATAGGGAAAAAAAACCTATGATATTTATCATAATATTAGGATAACTCTGTTTAGGCTTGTTAACCTAGTCTCGGCCCGGCTAAGAAGCAAGTTCACAATTAGAATATTTGCATTTTACTTGTTTTAGATATTTCTCTCTCTTCTGCATCATTATTACTTTAGATGGCTGTGTGAAGTAAACATCTACCTTTTACTATATGGCATAAAGGAAACATTTTTACACAAACATTTGACTCTGAGGGAGAGAGCCATCCATTAAATTTATCTTCTAAAGTTAAAGTTTGCCTGTGTTTCAGTTCCGATATCCATCTGAGATGCTCCTCAGAATGTCAGCCAAGGCAAACCCCAACCCCCTGCTGTGATGCCCATCCACAGCAAGTAACCTTCCCAGTAAACAGCTTAAACTCTCGGTCCAGAGCGGGAACCGATCTGTCGACCTCGCGAATGCGAGGCCAGCGCGTTACCACTGTACTAGTCCTGACTTATCTTCCCAGGTCAATGGACTAACATCAGTATAATGCTGTTACCATTTGCGTTTCATGACAGTCACATGGTGGCTTCGTAAGCATAACGCCTTCACATCCTTTGTGAATTATTGAATTCTGACTGAAACTATATAACTCCCAGTCAAAATACATATCAGACATTGATTGAATTCTGAAGTTCTAAATATATGACCAGTGCTAACAAATTGTGAACCATTAGTTTATATCCACTAGTTCCTACTGTTTGAAAATGAATGAAGACTTGCTAAGTTATATTAATATTTTATTGTTATTAGAAAGTTGTATCAATTATATAAAAGTTAAAATCTTTCACACACCCAGTCATGAATTAATCTCTTGGAAATTGTTATTATCTTAGGCTTGGTCAATGGTCTCTAGGCTGCCTGGCCGAACAACCCTGGCCTAAGGTAAGACAATGCTGATCCCGGCCTTCTCCACAGAGCTCTCAGGAAGTGTATCTTCTGATGGTGGCGTATGGGGTTATGAGTAGCGCAGTCTTTCATAATGCTTTGATTGCATATGGTGATGTAATGCATTCTGGACAGGCTTGATTAGGCTAATTAACTTAATTCACCCCATTAAAAACAAGTAGATAATTGAAATTAAAGTATTTTTTCATTATTTAATAATTTTATTATATTCGTTGTGGGGATAAAAGTAATAATTTGTTAAATTAATTTTGAACATGATAATGAAGAGGGACTTAGTTGCTGTCCTTTTATCATCTCTACATTTCTGAGCTCTTGCTACCTTATTCTTTTAAAAATGACAGAATTGTGATACTCTATCGAAAAATGCATGCTTAAAGCATTTTAGTATTTACGGAAAGGAGATCGAACTGGTATGGAGTCTCTCTCTCTCTCTCTCTCTCTCTCTCTCTCTCTCTCTCTCTCTCTCTCTCTCTCTCTCTCTCTCTCTCTCTCTATATATATATATATATATATATATATATATATATATATATATATATATATATATATATATATATATATATATATATATATATATATATGAATCATTTTTTTATATTAGGAATAAAAAAAAATGATTCATGTTTTCACATATGTAATGTGCTTATATATATATATATATATATATATATATATATATATATATATATATATATATATATATATATATATATATATATATATATATATATATATATATATATATATATATATATATATATATATATGAATGATATAGATGTTTACTTTCACACACCCCTGCACGTTTATAGCCGACGAAATCTCTAAAATCTACAAGTCGTTTTCGGAGTGAGGGAGCTAACCCAACTAAGTCTAATATATCAAGAAGTTATGAACAAAATTACTGGAAAACCAGAATATCAATTATCAACTCGTTGGGGGAATGAATGTAAATATATATATATATATATATATATATATATATATATATATATATATATATATATATATATATATATATATATATATATATATATATATATATATATATATAGAGAGAGAGAGAGAGAGAGAGAGAGAGAGAGAGAGAGACAGTGGATAGGAATCGATATTTTGATATGGTTGGCTCTAGAACTAAAGGTCATAGTTTGAAGCTTGGAAAGAATACTTCTTTGCAGGATGTAAGGAAATACTTTTTCAGTGTAAGAGTAGTTGATAATTGGAATTGGCTAAGCGAGGAGGTAGTTAATGCTATCTCAATCCATAGTTTGAAGGACAGGTATTATAGGTATCATTAA
This sequence comes from Halocaridina rubra, assembly GCA_037179515.1. Classification (NCBI taxonomy): domain Eukaryota; kingdom Metazoa; phylum Arthropoda; class Malacostraca; order Decapoda; family Atyidae; genus Halocaridina; species Halocaridina rubra. The sequence continues at coordinate 93,576 of JAXCGZ010009501.1, forward strand.
GTATAAAATGGAAGCGATCAGGAGACGGAAAGATACGAGCTTGGGCTCTTTCCCGTAAACACAATTAGGTAAAATATTTAATTAGGTTAAATCTTGACCCACACAGTGGTGAGGACTCATTCGGGGCAAGATTCCTAGATTGCGTACAAGGGAATTTCCTACACCAACATGTAATGGAACCAACGAGGGCCAGGGGTGGGGATGAGCCATCACTACTTGATCTAGTATTCACAGATAATGTGTGTTGGATATTGAAAAAATTGAGTATGAACCACTACTTGGAAAGAGTGATCACTGTGTGTTGTTGATGGGGTATATCATTGAAGATATTCTGCCTGAGAGTAGAGGCACTGAGGACATGAGGAGGAACTATCCGAAAGGAGATTACATCAAAATGAAAGAGCTTTTTGCAGTTATTGACCTGAGAACCTTATTTTACAACAAATCCGTACAAGAAATGTATGTCATCTTTTGTGAGAAATATGGGAAGATAGTAGATTGCTGCATACCTGTCACCAAAGTAGGTGTAATTCATGCCAGAGAGAAATGGTTCGATAATGAGTGTAAAAGAGCTAAGGAGTGGAGAGACAAATGCTGGAAAAGATATAGGAGGAGAAAAAAATATAAATGCCTGGCAAACCTACAAAAGAGCAAGAAATGACTACCTAAGTAAAAGAAGAGAGGCAGAGAGAGACTATGAGAGGGACATCACCAGGAAGGCTAAAGAAAATCCCAAGCTCAAGGGCCGGTATTAGAGAACATCAACCTTATAGCCACAGAGGTATGCAAAGCGCTGATGGAGTTAGATGCTCATAAAGCTACAGGCCCTGATGACATATCCCCTCATGTACTTAAAAAATGCGCAAACTCAATATCAGTGGCACTAAGTATCATATTTAAAAAGTCACTGGAGTCAGAGGAGATTCCAAGATGCTGGATACAAGCAAACGTGATACCCATCTTTAAAAAGGGAAAGAGGGATACGGCTCTGAACTATAGACCAGTTTCCTTGACCAGCATAGTTTGCAAAGTTATGGAGAAACTACTAAGGAAACATATCTCTCTTCACTTGGGATCCTTCAACTTTTTGTCAGTGAGGCAACATGGCTTCAGAGAAGGTAGATCAACAGTAACAAACTTATTAGAATTTTATGATGAGGTAAGCCGAATCTTACAGGAAAGAGAGGGCTGGGCAGATTGCATATTCCTAGACTTCCAAAAAGCGTTTGACACTGTTCCTCATGGGAGACTTATTTGGAAGCTGCAAGCAATGGCTAGAACAGGTGGAAATGTCTTGGAATGGATAAAAACTTACTTAGAAGGAAGGGAACAGAGGGTTAGAGTAAGACACTCAGTGTCTGAATAGAGAAGAGTTAGTAGTGGAGTTCCACAGGGTTCAGTTTTAGGGCCACTTTTGTTCCTTGTATATGTAAATGACCTACCAGAGTCTGCAAATTTATTCATGAATATGTTTGCAGATAATGCAAAGATTGTGAAGAAAGTAGGAAACGAGAATAATGGTAGAGAACTTCAGGAAGATCTAAATAGTCTGCATGAGTGGTCAGAAAAGTGGCTAATGAAATTCAGTACTTCAAAATGTAAGGTAATGAGAATGGGTGCAGGTGCAAGAGGGCCCAAGCTTGACTACTCGGTGGCTGGAGTACAACTTCAAGAGTCAGAAAATGAGAGAGATCTAAGAGTAAACATACTGGCAGATTTGTCTCCAGAAATACATATAAATGGCATAGTAAGGGCAGCATATGCATTCTTATCAATTGTAAAGGTAGCCTTCAGGCACATGGACAAGGAATTGTTCAGAAATATTCATGTAACCTATGTGAGGCCAAAACTCGATTATGCAGCCCCCTTTTGGAATCCGCACTTGAAAAAGCACATAGCTAAGCTTGAAAAAGTTCAAAGACATGCCACGAAAGTGGTGCCAGAAATATGTACTCTCAGTTATGATGAGAGGCTGAGGGAATTAGACTTACCATCACTCGAAGCGAGAAGATTGAGGGGGGATATGGTGACAGTCTTTAAATTCCTTCATGGTTATGATAGAGTGGATAGGGATCGATATTTTGATATGACAGGCTCTAGAACTAGAGGTCATAGTTTGAAGCTTCATAAGAAAAGTTCTTTGCAGGATGTAAGGAAATACTTTTTCAGTGTAAGAGTAGTTGATAATTGGAATTGGCTAAGTGAGGAGGTAGTTAATGCTATCTCAATCCATAGTGTTAAGGACAGGTATGTTAAGTATCACTAAGTCTAAAATGGAACCGATCAGGAGACGGGAAGATACGAGCTTTGGGCTCTTTCCCGTAAACACAATTAGGTAATCACCATTAGGTAATCACACACACACAAATCTGTACAAGAAATGTATGACATCTTTTGTGAGAAATATGGGAAGATAGTAGATTGCTGCATACCTGTCACCAAAGTAGGTGTAATTCATGCCAGAGAGATATGGTTCGATAATGGGTGTAAAAGAGCTAAGGAGTGGAGAGACAAATGCTGGAAAAGGTATAGGAGGAGAAAAAACATAAATGCCTGGCAAACCTACAAAAGAGCAAGAAATGACTACCTAAGTAAAAGGAGAGAGGCAGAGAGAGAGAGACTATGAGAGGGACATCACCAGGAAGGCTAAAGAAAATCCCAAGCTTTTCCACAGCTTTATCAGACGAAAACTGAAGGTAAAAGAACAGGTTTTAAGGCTAAAGAGAGCGGATGGAAGCATCACTGAGACGGATGAAGAGATCTGCAAAGAATTGAACAAGGAGTTTCAGTCAGTATTTACAGTAGAAAATACTCCACCCCCTCAGATTGCAGTGATAGAAGCTCAAGGGCCGGTATTAGAGAACATCAACCTTACAGCCACAGAGGTATGCAAAGTGCTGATGGATTTAGATGTTCATAAAGCTACAGGTCCTGATGACATATCCCCTCATGTGCTTAAAAAATGCGCAAACACAATATCAGTGGCACTAAGTATCATATTTAAGGAGTCACTGGAGTCGGGGGAGATTCCAAGATGCTGGAAACAAGCACATGTGATACCTATCTTCAAAAAGGGAAGGAGGGATACGGCTCTGAACTATAGACCAGTTTCCTTGACCAGCATAGTTTGCAAAGTTATGGAGAAACTACTAAGGAAACATATCTTTCTTCACTTGGAATCCTTCAACTTTTTGTCAGTGAGGCAACATGGCTTCAGAGAAGGTAGATCAACAGTAACAAACTTATTAGAATTTTATGATGAGGTAAGCCAAATCTTACAGGAAAGAGAGGGCTGGGCAGATTGCATATTCCTAGACTTCCAGAAAGCGTTTGACACTGTTCCACAAGGGAGACTTATTAGGAAGCTGCAAGCAATGGCTAGAATAGGTGGGAATGTTTTGGAATGGATAAAAACTTACTTAGAAGGAAGGGAACAGAGGGTTAGAGTAAGACACTCAGTGTCTGAATGGAGAAGAGTTAGTAGTGGAGTTCCACAGGGTTCAGTTTTAGGGCCACTTTTGTTCCTTGTATATGTAAATGACCTACCAGAGTCTGTAAATTAATTCATGAATATGTTTGCAGATGATGCAAAGATTGTGAAGAAAGTAAAAAACGAGAACAATGGTAGAGAACTTCAGGATGATCTAAATAATCTGCATGAGTGGTCAGAAAAGTGGCTAATGAAATTCAATACTTCAAAATGTAAGGTAATGGGAATGGGTACAAGTGCAAGAGGGCCCAAGCTTGACTACTCGGTGGCTGGAGTACAACTTCAGGAGACAGAAAATGAGAGAGATCTAGGAGTAAACATACTGGCAGATTTGTCTCCAGAAATACATATAAATGGCATAGTAAGGGCAGCATATGCATTCTTATCAAATGTAAGGGTAGCCTTCAGGCACATGGACAAGGAAATGTTCCGAAATATTTATGTAACCTATGTGAGGCCAAAACTCGAATATGCAGCCCCCTTTTGGAATCCGCACTTGAAAAAGCACATAGCTAAGCTTGAAAAAGTTCAAAGACATGCCACGAAACTGGTGCCAGAAATACGCAATCTCAGTTACGATGAGAGGCTGAGGGAATTAGACTTACCATCACTCGAAGCTAGAAGAGTGAGGGGGGGATATAGTGACAGTCTTTAAATTCCTTCATGGTTATGATAGAGTGGATAGGGATCGATATTTTGATATGGCTGGCTCTAGAACTAGAGGTCAAAGTTTGAAGCTTGGTAAGAAAACTTCTTTGCAGGATGTAAGGAAATACTTTTTCAGTGTAAGAGTAGTTGATAATTGGAATTGGCTAAGCGAGGGGGTAGTTAATGCTATCTCAATCCATAGTTTTAAGGACAGGTATGATAAGTATCACTAAGTATGAAATGGAAGCGTTCAGGAGACGGGAAGATACGAGCTTTGGGCTCTTTCCCGTTAACACAATTAGGTAATCACAATTAGGTAATCATACACACGTATATGGCGCAAAGACATTAAAAAGAAAAAAATAGTAATATTAATAATACACTGTCACCCTCCGCAGACTTTTATTAGGAGTTTAATATTTACGTTTGAAATTCTTAGACAGTACAGTGGGCCACCATTTTAACCCAGTCTTAAAATTACAGTTTAGAGCATAAGTGATCGGAATATATAATATAGAAAAAAAAAGGTAAAGTTTAATTAAAGAACAGTAATCTAGGCATAATGTAAACTTTATGGGTATTGGGAGTAGTTTAAATAAGAAAGGAATGCGAACAGTAACAATATTCCCGAATGAACCATTTCTTTCTGAATTAATTGAGATAATTATTTTTTTTCTCCTTGACCAATAACAAACATATCAAAGGTAACAATTATAGACCAAGTTGGATAATTACAAAAGAGATGATTTTTTTTTATTATTTAATATTTATAACAAACAGTATAAGACATTGCATAGGAGGACTACACACACACACACACACACACACACACACACACACATTTATATATATATATATATATATATATATATATATATATATATATATATATATATATATACTGTATATATATATATATATATATATATATATATATATATATATATATATATATATATATATATATATATATATATATGTATATATATATATATATATATATATATATATATATATATATATATATATATATATATATATATATATATATATATATATATATATATATATATATATATATATATATATATATATATATATATATATATATATATATATATATATATATATATATATATATATATATATATATATATATATATATATATATATAATACTGATTAATTTTGAAGTATTCATAGCAGTGACTGAACACAGAGGAGTCTAAAGCGATGAAATATATATTTTGCCTTAAAGTTCATAAAATTCTGCTTTTACATGTGAATAATGAAGTTAATTATGATCATATTAATACAATGATAATGGCAGAATTAAGATGATGAAAAATAATTATAATGATAACGAGATGTAGTAGGCGTCTATGAAAATATTATAATCAAGACTTTATTGATTTGGAGATATCTAAAGACACAGCATATCTCTTTTACTGCATAAGTGGTTTAGGATATTAGATAATTCACGGACATTAATAGGCATGTAATAATAACAACAGATTAGAATATAGAGTATAAGATTATACTGATATTTTGGACCATGCTTTTAATACCGATATTTTTTGACTTGTAGAGAAATACTTAAGATTGACAATCTGTCTTCTTAATTCGTTTTGGCTCTAAGGCAGTCATATAGCAAGGCATACTATCTGTAACTATCATATAAATATCAGCATACTCAAGCAAAAATAAGAAAATAAATATTAAACAATGCAGTAAATTGATATGCAGTTTATTAGGGTTTAAGAAAATGAAATTTACTAATATACTTAAAATTATATCAGTTTCACAAAGAAAAAAAAGATGAATGGAAAATATTGGTCATTAATGAAAGAAAACATGAAATTAGATGTAGCAATTAAAAAAATAAGTACAAAAGTAATTACTATGCTACTTCTGAATAAAGATTTTTTGTCCTCTTCGCACTAGACAAGTGATGGCATCCTCACGAGAATACATCATGCTTCTTAGAAAATTATGGGTCTTTGGATTGAAGCATATGTGCTATATCAGTAAATAATAAAAGATATTAGACGTTTCACTCACTCGAAAGAAAGTGACTGTATGAAAGGAAATGAAAGAATTTGAGTTAAAATGGGGGCTTGTGCCTAGGGTCTGGTGAACTGCAGTCTTTCTAGCCTGCCCCAGACACCCAGAATAATACACTGACAGTAACTGGACAATATATCATGTTAAAAGGTCATTATATGTTTTTCAGTGCGATAATTAAAGCAGTTTCATTAAAATCAGAACAAAACTTAAGTTACTTTCAAAGTTATTTTATGTTGCAAGTCTAGAGCTGCAGTCCATGCAGCACAAGTTAGTCAGTGGCTGTGAGTCTGATGTTTGAATTGCTTATGGGTGGGAATGACTTCTCTATAGTTACGTTTTGACAATGGAAAATCGAGTGAAGTATTTGCAAATCATCAACATTTGCCAATTAATATTAAATAGAAAGACTGAAATTAAAGCAAGATGCTGATGTGCACCAGTTTTATCCATGACATAGAAGAGTACATCCAGGGACAATGGATAAACAATGCAGGAGGTAAGGTCAGTGTTTATCAGAAATGTGAGTGGTTTTGATGTCCATGCTTATTATTTGGTTGGGACTCAACCTGGACGAAAATTAGCGTAAGTGACATAAAGTATTTCCTTAGAAAACAATGAAATATAAGCAGTCGGCCAAAAATATGAATAACATGGGTGAGTAATTGTTGCTGGGTAAAATGTATAATGCAGATTAAATTGACACAGCATTACGTTTGTGACATAATTTTGCTGTTTTTTTCAGTTGAAAACGAGCAAGTTACTGTTTCTCAATAACTCTCCATCATACACCAACAATATACTCAGGAATGACCTTGCACCAGCAATTGCAGCCAATCCTTTGCTTGAAAAAAAAAATAAACTAAATACTGAACTTATTACAATGTGGACAATTAGTGGAGATGATGGCCAACTGGCATTAGTAATCGCTGTCAAGTTGTGGAAATGACTACTCCAGTGACAACTACAGAAGCAGAAAAGTGTTTACCCACTGTGAAGAAAATGAAAACAGTTTCATGTGACATCATGTTGAATAGCAAATTGTTTGCTCTAGCAGTTACTTGTTAAGAGAAATGAAAAGTCTTGAAGAAAACTTAATAAACCATTTTGCAACAAGGAAGAGTTAACACAATTCGTTTTTTGAGAAACATCGTACCACCATTACATCACCAATTCGCCTCTACTGTCTGCATGACCATCCCTTCAATTCTTTTACCACCAAGCACCGTCACCTTGTCTACTGCCATGCCCCGATCCACAAACAACCCACATATATTCATAATTGAGATAAGTCAAAGTTCTTAAGCCTAGTGCTGTGTGATGCATGGAGTCCCTCCAATTTATTTTAGCTTGAACCACCACTGGAGGATTTCTCATTGTTAATGGTTTCACTTGATACAGTTTTCCTGTGGAGGAAATCATTCACACTTCCCCTGAAGACCCTTATCTTTTCATTGAAATTCCTGTGGGAGGGGTATCCTTACTCATGCCTTATGTAATCACAACTGTTTCAATTTGTTTGTTTTAACATATTTGTGCATTTTTGTAGTAATTTTATATTTATGGTAATTGGATATGATGACTGCTTATTATTTGCATAATGTATGTAGGAATAAGGAATTATTTCTCTATTTTTACTAGGTAAATACAATTGAATAATATACTTTTGGGAATACATGATGTAGTCTTTCTGCAAATGTTATCAACTTTTATTCTCAAATACTGTACTTTTTAACATATGTTAAACATGTATTGCAATATAAATCACGGTGTTCAGAAACAACATTCCTATTTCCATTTATAATGGCCTTTCTTCAGAATGTATTTTTCTCAGTTCCTCAAATATTTCTCATTAACTTTCAAAAGACCCATGAATGGTTGAACACTCTTAATTGATAAATATATCATTTAGAAATCTGATCATATCAAGATCAAGAGAGCTTTATATTAATTTTTCCAAAAAGATAAAAAGCTCGAAGATAAATTAGTAATAAAAAAAATGGAGGACGTAGGAAATTACTGCTTGCGGTAGATTGTATTGTACCCAAACCATCGTTCCACTCTGAATCTCTGGAGGACATCAACGAAGAGGCCTTCGTCATTAGGTTCTCGAATACCAACCTAACAAAAAAGATGTTATTATTTTTTTCTAGTTTTACTCTTAGAAAATATATTAGTTCTAGAGATGAGGTTATTTGCAAGTGCATGTGACCCCAGAAAAGTTTTGATTTATGAAATTTATGAGAAATATGTTTATAAAGTAAGGAGTTAGTTGAATGGAAAGTTAAAACAGATTGAATCACAAGTTGAAGAAAGATGAAGCAGGTATTGCTAATGAAGGACACAAGATGGTTTATATATATATAAAATGTCAATTGGATGACGGTTAAGAAAAGAGATTAAATCACAAGTTCAAGAAAGACGAAGGAATAATTGTCAATGACGGGAACTGATTTAGAATGATAGACTGATTAAATATATAAGTTTTGAATTTACTTCCGTCGTGAGGACATAGTAGAAACCTTCTGGTTCTTCCGAGGGTGAGATCTTAATCAGAAATCGGATTTTTTTGCATTCAAGACCAGCCATAGCAATTTCCTGCAGAAAAGCCCGAGCTCCCGTCCATTGCTGAAAAAAGAAGAACGTTTAAATATGGCATCTTATTCAATTGCTTTTTAGTAATGCCACCCACAGTGATATCTGCATCCAGTTTTATATATATGT